>CM041739.1:42707-245207 GCA_023373845.1 Nibea coibor | reverse complement strand
AGGTGGTTTCATCTGAGCTTTTAAATTTTATGTGTCACAACAACCCCTTTGAAGAATTCCAGTCAGGCTTTAGAGCTCAACATAGCACAGAACTGCACTCAAGGTGACCAATGACTGTCTTTTAACAGTTGAGAGGGACAACAGTGCAATTTTAATACTTTTAGATCTGAGCACAGCTTTTGACACCATAGACCACGGAAGTCTAATTGAGTGTCTTAGGGCCTGGGTCAGAATTGAAGGCACGGCTCTGAGCCAGTTTTACTCCGACCTTTTAGATAGAACCTATGCAGTCGCCATAGGCAGTCGCACTGCTGCTAAAGCTGTGGCTGGAAGCCTAGCTGCTGTTTATGACTGTCTAGATGACATTAAATGTTGGATGGCTCAAAACTTTCTATTACTCAATGACTCCAAAACTGAGGTTTCACAGTCTTTCCCACCACATTCCTCCCTACCTATAGACAAAACCTTTGATCCACTGTTGCAGTAGTCTAGCTATTGCAATTCACTCCTCTCCGGCATCAATAAAAAATCTTTCTCATGCCTCCAACTTGTACAGAATGCAGCAGCTAGGCTTCTAACCAGTTTTAACAGTCAGCATCACATCTCACCAATTTTAGCTTCACTCCACTGGCTTCCTGTGTGTTTTAGAATTGATTTTAAGATTTTGCTGATCACTTTTAAAGCCTGCAAGGCTCTGGCTCCTAATTATATTGCAGACATGTTAACCACGTACGAGCCAGCCTTAGATCCTCAGACGGGTCACTTCTGGTTGTTCCGGGGTCGAGGTTAAAAACTAGAGGTGATCGCACCTTTTCGATCAGGGCCCCTCGACTCTGGAACGACCTGCCTGAGGAGCTAAGGCTCGCTGAATATGTAAATTCTTTTAAATCACTTCTTCACACAAATTTTTATAGATTGGCCTTCGTATGATGTTGTCTATTTTTATCTTTCCTCTATTTTTAAATTCTATCTATAAATATTCTGTTTAGTAATTTTAATTTCTTTTCTTTTCATTGTTTCTGTCAATCACTGTTGCTCTGTAAAGCACTTTGTAAACTGTAAACTGTTTTTTAAAGGTGATATATAAATAAAGTTATTATTATTATTATTATTATTATTATTATTATTATTATTATTATTATTATTATTATAGTGCATTCTTAGTACGTTCTTAGTGTGTTCTTGAGAGCGAGAGAGAGCGAGAGAGAGAGACGAGAAATGACATGCTGGAAAGAGCCACAGGTCGGATTTGAACCCTGGGCTTTCGCAGCAAGGACTGACCCTTTGCACACGGGGCAGCTGCTCACCAACTGAGCTAAACGCCACCCCGATAGTGTGTTCTTACTATGTTCATAGTATGTTCTCAGTATCTTATTATGTTCATAGTATGCTTGTGGATATGTTGTTGTGCGTGTTGTTAGTATGTGACCTGTTGACATGTCACTTCCTGTCCTCAGGTTCAGCTTCTGGTTGAAATCATCTGGCCGCTCTTGATCTTCTTCATCCTCATCGCTGTGCGACTGAACTACCCACCCTATGAACAGCATGAGTGTGAGTCCAAAGAGCTTCATTCATTGTTTAATCAAGTTATTGATTATTGATCAGGTGACAAAGGAGTATCCTCAGGTGTGGTCTAATATTCAGGGAAGGAAAAGGAGCTTCATGAAACAACACGGTCAGTGTGCACGGGGAGTATCTAGGAAGTATCTCAGATGAGCGTTTTGTAGTCCATCTACACATCCACAAAAGTGGTTAGGAAAGGACTCAGGAGCTCATTTTTTGGACTATATGACTGTTCCCTTGGCTGGGAGTATTTGCGGTTCTGGTTATCAGACGTGAATCTGGATGAGCTTTCAGGAGGCCTCCTCCTATCAGCTGTCAGTGTGACTCTCAACACTACATTGATTCCTGATTTTCAGTTATTGATGGGTAATGTGACAGGAAGTGTCGAGCTGGCAGGATTTCAGGTGAGTCGTCCGTTTATGGTTCTTATCTTGGCGCCGTAATCAGGTCTTTATCCGATCCGGTGAAGGTCAGCGTGCTGTGTTCAGGACCGATAAAAACGCCACAGAGTTACACAACCACAGGCTGCAGCTCAAGAACCCAACCAATAATTAATCAAAATGATCAATAATATCAGTATATCACGGGGGTTCTGGTCTGTTCTGGACAGTTCTGGTCTGTTCTAGTCTGTAGTGGACCGCCCCAGCTGGGTCTCTCAGCAGCAGCAGGGTCTGGATTTTGAACCCTCAGGCATCATGTTTTGTGGAGGACTAAAACCTGACGGACTGGAATCCTCGGGTCCTCCTCCTCTTTGTTTCTTTGACCTGTTAATTCTCCTTAAGAGAGTCTGGGCTGAGCCGAGCAGGACTGGGATCAGCTGTGAGTCCTGCTGTGAGACTGCATTAACCCTGTGCTGGTTTCCTGTCTCCCTGTGGAAAGCAGAAGTTCTGGACCAGCGGTGGTTTCAGTTCTGCCCGTCTGTTTGAGGAATGCTTGAGCTGTGATTCACTCAGCATGTGAGCTCAGACGTGTTGAAACCCGCCGGGCTGAAGCAGTGCCGACAAGCTCACGTCATCATCATCATCAGGCTCTCAGCACATTTACCTAATGATACATCAGTGTTTACAGTCCGATCTGCCAATTATTGATCCTGAACATGGGTGATCGTGAAGATTCACTCTACCACAATGATCTATGAAGACCAGAACCTGATCCAGAAGTCTGGATCACAGGAGCCACATGAAGGTCCTGTAAGGCTGGAGACAGACAGGAGGAGTCACTTTGTGATGGTTTCTCAAAGGTTTTCATCACATTAATTCATGATAGACTGAAATAATGTGCAGCTGCGTGTGTTTAGAAACATCTGGCAGATGTGTCCTCATCAATCATTGATAGATGATTAGAATAGTTTATCAATAGATTATCAATAATAAATGTTTCCTTGCTCGCTTGCTGCAGGTCGACTCGTCCTCGTTCATCCTGAGCTCAGCTCCTCGTTATCTTATCTCTGTGATTAGAAACAGACCTGTTGGCAGCTAAAGGTTCCTGATGGGGTGGTGAAGACATGAGGGGGGGTAAAGGTCACAGCATGCATCTCCTTCACCCCTCCCCCTCCCTCACAGGTTATCTACCTGTCCAGGTGAACGTATGGACGCTGTGTTCCAATACAGCCGGAGATAAAGATGATCTTCAGCACGTGCACACGTGAAAGACGAGAACCTTTATCTCCCACAAGCCTCGTCATGTTGATGCTTTTACTTTAGTAGAGTCTCATTTCCTGTCTTTACTTCCTGTCTGCAGGTCACTTTCCTAACAAGGCAATGCCATCGGCAGGAACACTGCCATGGCTTCAGGGGATCCTCTGCAACGCCAACAACCCGTGCTTCAGGAACCCGACGCCGGGCGAGTCTCCAGGCATCGTTGGCAATTTCAACGACTCCATGTGAGTCTCAGGCTTTTATTCTGAAAGACCACTTTATTGTTTACCCTTTAAAGTTTCTGCTTCCTGTCTATTTTATTCTGAAAAACCTCTCCTTTCCTCTCTCCTGGTTAGAATCTCTCGCCTCTTCTCAGATGCCAAGAAGATCCTCCTGTACAGTCAGAACGACAAGAACCTGGACGGCTTCAAGGAGCTCGCTCAGGCTCTACGGGTGCTGCAGGACAGCCGCTCAAGTAAGATTTTCAAAATAAAATACCCTCTGCAGACTCTAGATCAGGGGTGTCAAACTGTTCCACAAAAGGGCCAAACAAAAGGTTCCACAAAAGACACCGGCTGCAGGTTTTCTTTCCAACCAGTCTTCAGAGAGTTGATTGGTCAAACTGTGTGCGCTTGGTTGGTTGGAACAAAAACCTGCAGCCACACCGGCCCTTTGTGGAACAGTTTGACACCCCTGATCTAGATAGTATCTACATAAACCAGAAAGATGAACAAATCTGAACCTCCTGAAACATTTCTGAAACCTTTCTGGTGGTAAACGGACATAAACAGGATGTGATGTCACAGAGTCGAGTCTGGTTTCAATGTTTAAAACATCAGACTCTAACAGACGACTGATCTGATCAATAATCAATAACTGTGTCATGCTGCACAGTCTGAGAGAATCTTAAACCCACTCTCCAGTCTTCGGGTTTTGGGCCATCCCCCTTCACTTTGTGGATTTTCAGCCTTGTTGAACTTGAAGAATTTCTTTGTGTTCATTTGATCTCTGTGGGGGGCGGATCTGATCGCTACCTGCTCCAACCTGCTGCCAGGTCTGGGTTTCTCAGTTGATATTACCTGGTCAGAGTTCAGGAGAGGAGACAGAGACAGAACCAGAACAAGAACCAAAGACAGAGAGCTGGACCTCAGTGGGTCACACTCTGCGGCAGAGACGACATACTGAGAGTCACTGAGTTCAGATATCTTGCTCTGCAGCTGAACAAACTCACAGACATGAGGACTGTACCAGACCTGAACCAGGACCAGATCTGAACCTGGACCTAACCTTGTGGTTAATGATGCATTGTTAATGAACTATGGCGTGTTCTCTGTTGGAGCTCTCAGAGGAAGCCTCTCCTCATTTGACCAATCACATCACTCAGAGCTAATGATGTCAGACAGCTCTGCGTGTCCCCTGACCCGTGCCTAACTGTGAAGTCTGGTTCTGGTCTGTGAGGGGCCTCCGAGCTCCTCGTCAGAAGTCTGCAGGTTAAAGATGGTCCGTTTGATGACATCACTGCTGAGTAAACCTTTTCTGAGTGCTCCCCGAGTGTTTCCTGAATGTTCCCTGAACGTTCCCCAAGGTCTCTTTGTATCTGTGCTGTTGTCAGCTGCTTGTTTAAACCTGTCTGTGGGGGGGCAGTCTTTGTCCAATAAAAAGAAACAACACCTGACAAGTCACAACACGACCACTCATTTAAATACAGACACACCCACTAACACGCAAATATGGGTACAACTTCCTTCTGAAGGGTCTGAGCCAGAAACACTTAGCCAGGGTCCAAGAGGAGGTGAGGAGGGGGTGAGGTGAGGAGGGGGTGAAGACATGAGGAGGAGAGGAAAGGTGAGGAGGTGAAGAGGTGGTGTTGGGTTTCTCTTACCTGTTTGTTTGTTTGTTTGTTTGTTTTTATTTTCAGGTTTTAAGTTGAAGCACTTCCTGCGTGATAACGAGACTCTGTCCAGCTTCCTGCAGATAAATGCATCATTTCCTGAAGACAGCGTGGAGCAAATCAGAGAGGCCGATGTTCATCTGGAGAAGGTGAGAACTCGCTCTGCGCATGCTCATTATGAACACATTCTGCACATTCTCAGTACGACCCTCCTCACTCTCGTTCTCAGGTGCTCCTGAAGGGTTTTGGTGTCCACCTGAGGGACTTGTGTCCCAGGAAGGGTGGCAAGCGGCGTCTGGAGGACTTTGTGATGATCTCGGACAAACAAGTGTCGATGCTGGTACAGGAAGTGATCTGTCAGGCCCCGCCCATCTGGCTGAACCTCGCTGAGGAGCACTTCCTGAACAACCTGGACTTCCTCAAACCCATCCAGGTGACAACACACACCTGCTGATGGGGCTCAGGTCACACAGCAGTGCTGTGATGGACCTGAGACAGGATGTGATTATATACAGGATGTGTATGACATATGTTTAACTGATGACAGTGAGGTCACATGATCGATCACTTCTTGAGCTTTCCGCTCTGGGATAAATCTGAGTAAGGTCAAACGTGATGAAGCCACAAAAACAGCTGTTATTTTATAGTTTATAATATTACAGTATGGACAGTACTGTTGATTTCATGTTCTAAAATGTCTGTAAACTATGAAAGTAAAATATGCAGTATATAAATATTACTAATAATTAACAGCCTCTAATATAAAATACTACTTAAACACCGTCATACTTCACTGCATTTTAGTCCTTTACTGACGCAGATTGGCAGTTTTTCACCGGAGACATTTTTTACAGTGCATGTTTGCAACACAAAGAAACTTTTCCAGGTTTTCTTCATCCTCATCTTCGTTAATTAGACATGAATCAACATGTGAGAGATGTGTTGGAGCAGAAACATTCCTGAAGAATCAAACAAACTTTGACCTTTCTGAATCAAAGCAGACTTTAACACGTCGAGAATTACCTTTTTAAAAGTTTCTGTGTGACTGAGGGCGTCTCCACCTGGTTCAGGTGTGTTTGGTGTGTATTCAGCTTGTTATGTGTGTGTGGGAGGAGGCGTGTCGCGGCCTGTCTTTGCTCTTTACAGTCTCAGTTTTCGTAGCCCGGAGACCAGTTTGGTGGATTTGAAAGTTTGAAAGCGAGCTGCTCGTCAGCAAGGCCTCGACTCTTTTGTCTGCAGAAATCTACGAGCTGCCGAGCAGCTGAGTCTGTCTGAACGCAAAGTTTCCACGGCAGCCGAGAGCGAAACCTGTGAAATCCTTCAGACGGACGAGAGAGGAGAGAAAATACTGAGCTGAACGTTAAAATGTCCTCATCAGTAAAGACAGAAAACAGGTTCTATGAGGTTCTGAATGAAAGTTTATCTCACAGGTTTGATGACACAGATATTAAAAAAGTAGTTCTGAGATCAGCTCACTTCAGAGAAATTCAAAATATGAACATGAACTGTGTTAATAAAGTACCTTATTATAACTCACTGAGCTGCAGACTAAAACATCTTTTTGTCTTTTAGAGGGATGTCACGTCCGACCCCGAGGCCATCAGACAGGTTGCCAGGGCAACAAACAACCTCCTGGAAAATCTGGGTTCTCTGGCAGTCGAGGTAAGAAACACACCTGGTCACCTGACACCTCTCAAATGTCTTTAACTTTAAATCAGACAGACGTGTCCCCCAGTGGACAGGGTTCAGTGGGTTTACTTGGCTGCTCTGAGGGTCTATGAAGGACTCTGGGGGTCTCTGTGGGTCTTTGTGTCCACACAAAAGCTGTTTTCCTGCAGCACAGACAGATGAGCTCCCAGCTGAACAAAGACTCAAACGTTTTACAAAACAACAAACACTCGCTGTTCATCTGTGCCCTGCTTGCCGCCGCGCCGAGACACTGCAGGCTGCAGGTGACAGCCATGTAGGAGGTCACAACACCGAGGGGACTCCTAAAGATCCACTTGTCAATATTAATATTAAATCCATGAAGATTCACAGTAAACAAAAACTCCGAACCAACATTGGCTGCTGCTCTACTGAACTTTTAGACTGGAGACACGGTGGAAGTAAACTGGGGACACGTTCAGTCCAGTTTGTTTCACTTCTTCTTCCGTCTGATAATCAGAGTAAAGTTCAGTCAGATTGACCGAGTTTGTTGTTTTTCACCCCGAGGTTATCAAACACAAACAAACACACACGCGCACACACACACAGGCACACACACAATCTCGTCCTGTTCTTGACTCAGCATCCACATAAACCAAACACAGCAGTCACATGTTTTCAATTTAACCCTGTGTGTGTGTGTGTGTGTGTGTGTGTGTGTGTGTGTGTGTGTTAATAAAGCTTTAATTTACACAGATCGGCCCCTTTAAATAGTTTTCTTCAGGTTCTGAGTTTTATTTTGAAAATCTTCACAAACATTAAAGTCATAATGAGCTGACAGCCTCGTTACAGCAGCACTACTTAACTGAAACTCCTCAGAAATCCTTCAGATGTATCAGATTCATTTCTGCTAACAAGTCAGTGAAGTCGACCTGCAGTAACCTCCTCCTCGTCATCCTCCTCCTCCTGCTGAAGTCGCTGCAGGAAACAACAACAATCCGTCTGAAGTTTCTCAACATGATTTTTAACTTTTGGTGTGCTGACTGTGCAGAGTCACTCGAGTGCTTACAGACCCAAATCTGAAGATACAAGGTTTCACAGTGACACTGAACATAGTTTTTATTAGGACATTTAACTAATTAACACATTTTTGATGCAGCATTCAGACTCATGATCCACATGTCATGCATTGTTAGTATACACAGTATCAGAAACATGTTTTCCAGCTTTTATTGTGAAAGAGTGATGATGTGTTCAAGTGCTCTTCGTAAGCTCGTACCTCCCAGAATCCTTTTCTCCAGTACATCCAGTGACAGGAAGCAGTTTGTCATTCTATTTCTGACAAAGTTTGACATCAGCTGGATAAAAGTGATGAGCGCCGCTCATTAAGTCATTTCAAATGAGTCAACAGGAAGTCATGACAGACCACACTTCACTGTCAGCGATTATTTATGAGAGCAGAGGTTACATCTGTTCTGAGGTTAAACTGAAGATAACTGACTGAAACATTTTAAAAAGGTTCTTCTGTTGTGTCTCTCTGAAAACACCTGAAGTGAAGCATAATGATTCTTCATTTAAAGAGTTTTGTTTTGAAGTTTGGATTTTTAGTGTCACTCTTTTGATTTTATGAATTTATATTCTGAAGTTTACGTCATGACTTCACGCAGTGATTCTGACCACATCTAGTTTCCAACAGGGAACAAACCATCAACCACCCAATGATCTCTTAACAACCATCTAACAGCAGCTCAGTCGCCTCTTTGTGATCCTGATATTAAAACAGTAAACAAACATGACCTGGTCTAACCAGAACCTTCTGTGTGTGTCGTCCAGTTGGCTAGTATGAAGAGCTGGGTCGATCTGAGGAATGAGATTATCTTCCTGACACACAATGCCACGTCATCACCCAGCGCCATGTACCAGGCGGTATCCAGGATCGTGTGTGGTCACCCTGAAGGTGGTGGCCTGCAGATCAAGTCCCTGAACTGGTACGAGGACAGCAACTACAAGGCTCTGTTCGGCAACCACAACAGCAGTGAGGACGAGCCCTCGGCTCTCTACGACAACTCGTCTAGTGAGTCTTGTTTTCTCCATAACAACAGCACCTGAGGCTCATGGGTATTGTAGTGTTTAGAGATATCCACTAAACAAAGTGAACCAATCAGGAGTAACCCCTATCCCATGTGTGCATTGTGTGTATGTATTTTGTGTGTGCTTCAGCTCCGTACTGTAACAGTCTGGTGAAGAACATGGATTCGAACCCGATGTCCCGGATGATATGGCAGGCCCTGAAGCCTCTGCTGATGGGGAAGATCCTGTACACCCCACACACACCAGCCACCCAGAGGGTCATCCATGAGGTATGACATCACTCATGGCATCACATGTGATCACTTCCTGCACGAGGAGCAGCAGCATCTCACCTGTGTCTGTCTGTGGTGCGTTCAGGTGAACCGGACCTTCCAGGAGCTTGGTGTGTTCAGGGACCTCGGTGGAATGTGGGAAGAGATGAGACCCAAAGTTTGGAGCTTCATGGAGAACAGCGAACAAATGGACCTGATCAGGGTAAAGAGGCTCCGCCCACACAGGCTCTGCCCACCACGTTGACCTATTGTCTCCTCTTCTACTTCCTGTATTTTGTAGTTTTATCTTTTGTTTTTCTTCTCTGTGATCGTGAAAGACTCTGCTGAAGAACAACGTCACTGCAAGCTTCTTCCACGCTCAGCTGACCGATACCGATTGGACCGTCGCTGACATCTCACACTTCCTGTCCAAGCAAGCAGAGGACCGCCGGCCACCAGGCACCGCCCTCACCTGGAGAGACGTATTCAACGAGACTGACCAGGCCATCATGAGCATCTCACGCTTCATGGAGGTCGGTAACGCTAAAAAAGCTCATGGACCAGGACCAGAAACATGAAGGTTCTGATCATAGCAGCCAAGTAAATCACATGACCTGACCCCTCCCTCTCTTTGTGTATGTCAGTGTGTGAATCTGGACAAACTGGAGCCGGTCTCCAGCGAGGAACTCCTGGTCAACCAGTCCATGGTGCTGCTTGAGGACAGGAAGTTCTGGGCGGGCATCGTCTTCCCGGACGTCGACCCAAACGCCACTGAGCTGCCACCAAAACTCAACTACAAGATCCGCATGGACATCGACAACGTGGAGCGGACCAATAAGATCAAAGACGCGTGAGGGCACACACACACACACACACACACACACACACACACACACACACACACACACACACACACACACACACACACACACACAACAACAGTTGACTCGGTCCAAATATAACAAAGTATCCTCCTCTTCAGGTACTGGGATCCAGGTCCTCGTGCCGACCCATTTGAGGACATGCGGTACATCTGGGGCGGGTTCTCGTACCTGCAGGACGTCATCGAGCATGGTATCATCAGAGCCATGACGGGCACCAAGGAGAAAACGGGCGTGTACATCCAGCAGATGCCGTACCCATGCTACGTCGACGACATGTAAAAACCTTCAGGACTGTTCTGGTTTTGAGTTTATGGATTTGTGTCACCACTCAAGTCCTTGTGTCCTCCCTCCTCAGCTTCCTGCGGGTGATGAGCCGCTCCATGCCGCTCTTCATGACTCTGGCATGGATGTACTCGGTGGCGATCATCCTGAAGAGTGTGGTGTACGAGAAGGAGGCAAGGTTGAAGGAGACCATGAGAATCATGGGACTGAACAATGGCATCCTGTGGTTCAGCTGGTTCATCAGCAGCCTGATCCCCCTGCTGATCAGTGCCGGACTGCTGGTGCTGCTGCTCAAGGTAACAAATCCTCACGGGTCCACATTAAACAACACAAGACCAAATGAGTCCACTGATCATTAGGTAGTTGAATGTCTTCACATGAATGATATGGGGAATGTTTGTACTTTGTGTCATTAATGTTCTGGTCTCACTGTGTCCGGCACAGAACGGGAACCTGCTGCCGTACAGTGACCCTGGAGTGGTCTTCCTCTTCCTTGGATCATTCGCTGTGGTGACTATCATGCAGTGTTTCCTGCTCAGCACGGCATTTGCCCGTGCTAACTTGGCAGCTGCCTGCGGAGGAATCATCTACTTTACCCTCTACCTGCCCTATGTGCTGTGTGTTGCCTGGCAGGACTACATCGGCTTTGGAGCCAAAGTCTTCGCTGTAAGACCGCCGGCCATCTTTAAGTTCTTTGTAACAATGCTGTGTTGTAATTGGAAGGACTGAGTCACATGTCCTCTTCCCCCGCAGAGCCTGCTGTCTCCGGTAGCATTCGGGTTTGGCTGTGAGTACTTCGCCCTGTTCGAGGAGCAGGGTGTCGGGATCCAGTGGACGAATCTCGTGTCGAGTCCTCTGGAGGAGGACGACTTCAGCCTCCGCTCTGCCATCACCATGATGTATGTGGACTCCATCCTGTACGCGGTCCTCACCTGGTACATCGAGGCTGTGTTTCCAGGTGAGCACACATAGTTTGATCCACGGGCAATACACACCGAAGAACCCGAAAGAAATCAATGCAACCATGATGAAGATTACACTTTACAGATTAAGACTCTTCAGCCTAACTTAACATTCAAGGAGAATAAGAGGAGTAAGCATCTTTTGGTAATGATGTGTTTCCTGATGCTCTCAGGTCAGTACGGGATCCCTCGGCCCTGGTTCTTCCCCTTCACCAAGTCTTACTGGTTTGGAGAGAAAGACGGACAATCCAAAGTCCCTCTGAACCGGAAAGGAAACGCAGGAGGTGAGACCGACATCAGTCACCATACAACAGTGATACAGAGATATTATATCGCACATATCATATCCGTCATATCTGTGAGACTTTTAATGTGAAAGAGACTTCCTGTGTGTCTCCAGCTGTGTGTATCGAGGAAGAGCCGGCTCACCTGGAGCCCGGTGTCTACATTGAGAACTTGGTTAAGGTTTATCGTCATGGGAAGAAGCTGGCTGTGGATGGACTGACTCTTGGCTTCTACGAGGGACAGATCACCTCCTTCCTGGGACACAACGGGGCCGGAAAAACCACCACTATGTGAGTCCAGAAGCAGATCAGTTAGTTAGTTAGTTAGTCCAGATACAGATACAGGCCCATATCAATGAGTTCAGATACTGATACAAACACAGGTCCAGGTCTAGACAAAAGTACAGGTACAGGGACTGTAGGGATACTAAAGGGCAGTGGTCCCCAACCCCCAGGCCGCGGACCGGTATCGGTCCGTCGATTAATTGGTACTGGGCCGCACAAGAAATAATTAATTATTTCCATTTTATGTATTATCTGAGTCTGGACAATCGTATCTGAATCTTATTTTGAAGGGATATTTAAACGTAACAATAGCGACCAGTCACGAGTCAGAGCGCCCCTCCTCCCCCGGTCCACGATGATAAAAAGGTTGGGGACCACTGCTTTAGGGTATGGTATGTGTATGTGTGTATCTATGTGTATATTACGTGTATGTTATGGGGATGCTACGAGCATGTTAAGACCTAGTTAGAGGTTAGTAAACAGGTGCATATATAGTCACAGATCCAGATCTGATCTTATTCATCTTTGTGAATGCCTTGCAGGTCCATCCTTACCGGCCTCTTCCCTCCGACCTCGGGAACTGCCTACATCCTGGGCAGAGACATCCGGACCGAGCTAAGCGCCATCAGACAGAGTCTGGGAGTCTGTCCACAACACAATGTTCTCTTCAGCATGTGAGTCCTCCATCATGGCTGTCAGTCGTTGTTTCTGTTGTACGTCTAGTTCATCATGTGACCTTGTTGATGTGTTGTGGTGCCCCCCACAGGCTAACGGTAGAAGAGCACATCTGGTTCTACGGCCGACTCAAAGGCCTGTCGGAGCAGCAGGTGAAAGGTGAGATTGAGCAGATTCTTCAGGACACTGGGCTGCCGCACAAACGCACCTCCAGGACCAGCGCATTGTCCGGCGGCATGCAGAGGAAACTGTCTGTAGCTCTGGCCTTCGTCGGGGGATCAAAGGTTGTGATCCTGGATGAGCCCACAGCTGGTGTTGACCCCTATGCCCGCAGAGGGATCTGGGATCTGCTGCTAAAGTACCGACAGGGTGAGGAGTCCTGACTGGTTCAGTTTGGTTATTTCTACCCTCCACTCGTACTTTAATTCACTTCCTGTCTCCTGTCAGGTCGGACCATCATCCTGTCCACGCACCATATGGATGAGGCTGACATCCTGGGCGACCGGATCGCCATCATCTCCCACGGGAAGTTGTGCTGCGTGGGCTCGTCCCTGTACCTGAAAAACCAGCTGGGGACAGGCTATTACCTGACCTTGGTGAAGAAAGACCCAGAGCCATCGCTGAGCTCCTGCAGGAACTCGTCCAGCACCGTGTCCTTCACCAAGAAGGTCTGAACCCGGACCCCCGCAGGATGTCTGATACTGGTTTATCTCCAGTGCTGATCCATCTCTCATGGTGGTCAATCAGGAGTCTGACAGTCTGTTCTGGTCTTTCAGGAGGGAGAGTGTGCCTCGGTTAGCAGCAGTGATGCTGGACTCGGCAGTGAACATGAAAGTGAGGCCGCTACAATCGGTGAGCACTTTGTTCCTGCAGAGCGTTTCATTCGTTCACCTTCAAGTGGATCTTATTGTGTTGTGTGTCTCTGTCCTCAGAGAATGGCCCTGCAGCGTCCATGTGTGATGTTCCCTTTGTCCCTCCTGATGTGTCATTGGTCTCAAGTCTGATCCTGTGTCACGTCCCCGCCGCCCGTCTGGTGGAGGACCTCGGACACGAGCTGACCTACGTGCTGCCGTACAGTGCTGCCAAGGACGGAGCCTTTGTGGAGCTCTTCAAAGACCTGGACCTAAAGCTGCCCGACCTCGGGATCTCAAGCTACGGCGTGTCGGACACGACGCTGGAGGAGGTGAGCTGGGTTTACATCAGCCCATCCTCCATCAGCGAGGACATGTCGTCTAACATGTTACAACTTTTCTGTCATTTCTGTAGATTTTCCTGAAGGTAGCTGAAGATAACGGAGTCGATACTGAAGTGCCATCAGGTGCGTGACCTCTGACTATGACCTCTGACCTCTAACACATGTTTAAAGGTTTAATAATAATTCATGTTGTGTGTTCAGATGGTACACTTCCTGTGCGGAGGCGGAGGAGGACTCATGCTTTCGGTGGAGGAGACCATCAGAGCTGCCTGAAACCGTTAACGGAGGACGACAATGATGACTGCAACGAGTCAGATGGAGAAGCAGGTAAACCGCACCACCACCATATAAACCATATAGGTATAGACCCATGTCTGATCATGTGACCTGTATCTGATCATGTGACCTGATCATGTGACCCTCAGAGACAGATTGGCTGAACTGCTCTGATGGTAAAGGCTCATCTCAGGTGACTGGTTGGACTCTGAAGCGGCAGCAGTTCGTGGCTCTGTTGTGGAAACGCTTCTTGTATGCTCGACGCTCCAGGAAGGGATTCTTTGCCCAGGTATGCCCTCACCTGAGCGTCTCTGTATTTAAAAAAAATAAAAAATAAAAAAAAAAAAAAAATATATATATATATATATATATATATATATATATATATATATATAGAGAGAGAGAGAGAGAGAGAGAGAGAGAGAGATGAATATAATATTATTGATGAATAAACGTTTGTTCTGAATGTGTCATCTTCAGATCATCCTTCCTGCTGTCTTCGTCTGCATCGCTCTCGTCTTTAGTCTCATTGTCCCCCCGTTTGGAAAATACCCAAGTCTGGAGCTTCAGCCCTGGATGTATGAAGACCAAGTCACCTTCATCAGGTATACCTGTCTCCACCTGTCCACACTGTCCACCCCTCTCTCCGCCTGAAATAATTTTATTGTCAGTACAAACACATTGACCTGGGTTGAACATTTGTGTGTTTTATGTGTATTTGTTGAATGTTTGTGTTAGTGACGACGCTCCATCAGATGCCAACATGCAGAAGTTACTGAGTGCTCTGATGGATGCTCCGGGCTTTGGGACTCGCTGCATGGATGGACATCCGATTCCGTAAGAGCAAAAAACATTCAACAGAAGTTCGGATTAAATCAGATCGACCTGGATTAGTTATGTTGAGAGCTGAGCATTGATCAGATTTAATCCCGTTCCCCTCAGGGAGGTGCCCTGTACGATGGGTGATGAGGACTGGCTGACCCTGGACATCCCTGAAAGCGTCCAGCAGCTCTTCAGCTCCTCCAACTGGACCATGGAGAATCCATCTCCGGCCTGTTTCTGCAGCTGTGACGGGAAGAAGAAGATGCTGCCGGATTGTCCCGCCGGAGCTGGAGGACTGCCCCCACCAGAGGTCAGACCTGATGATACCTGAACTTGGACCCAGCCCGGCACTGAACCCTCATTAGTTTGTTCTGAAGATCGACATGTTTCTAATGTCTCATGTTTGTGTTCAGATGAAGATGAGCGCCACTGATACTCTGCAGAACCTGACAGGAAGAAACATCTCTGACTACCTGGTGAAAACCTACGCCCAGATCATCGGCAAGAGGTGACGCACACACATGGATACACATCAAAGTACATATACTGCTGTAATACACATATACACAATACAGATATACTGCAGAAA
Source organism: Nibea coibor (assembly GCA_023373845.1). NCBI lineage: Eukaryota > Metazoa > Chordata > Actinopteri > Sciaenidae > Nibea > Nibea coibor. Next base: position 229,873 of record CM041739.1, on the reverse strand, counting down.
TATACAGAAATACTGCAATACTGTAATACAGAATACTACACAGTAATACTAACAGTTTGTGATGTGTTTCAGTCTGAAGAATAAAGTCTGGGTGAATGAGTTCAGGTCAGTAATTCTTCTTTTCTGCTTTTATTTTTTTAAAATATCAAACTTCCAAATATTCAGTTCCTTATTTTTGTTTTTTCTGCAGGTACGGAGGTTTCTCATTGGGTGCCAGGAGCACTCAGGTCCTCCCACCAGCCAATGAGATTGACGACGCCATCGAACGAGTCAGAAAGATCTTTGAGCTGCAGAAGGTCAGTCATGTGATTATTCAACAGCCAATCAGACGATGAGTCTGAGCTAATGGAAGCACTAGACTGTCAAAATAAGATGTTTATTTAACGAGTCTGCGTTGACTCATCCTGATGTATTGTCTGTTTTAGGGAGCAGCTGCAGATCGGTTCCTTGACAGTCTGTCTGGTTTCATCAACGGTTTGGACACGAAGAACAACGTCAAGGTGACTTTTCACTCGTGGACAGAGCAAGTAGACGTTGTGCTTCCAGAATAAATCAACATACATTCAACAATCAACAACATCAATCAAGTCAATCTGACTTGTCAGTGACAACACTCCAGAAAGTTTATTACCAACAGAAGAGATATGATTGTGCTGAAGTATAAGATACATACCTGATGAATAAATGAATATTGATGAGGTGCGTACCTGTCCTCAGGTCTGGTTCAACAATAAAGGCTGGCACAGTATTGGAGCGTTCATTAATGTCATGAATAATGGCATCCTGAGAGCGAACTTGCCTGAAGGACGAGACCCCAACAAATATGGCATCAGGGCCTTCAACCACCCCCTGAACCTGACCAAGGAGCAGCTGTCCCAAGTTGCCCTGTGAGTACACCTGACAGGAAGTACAACTGTTGCGTGACAGGAAACACACATTCTTCAGTACATTGGGTGTTTGACCCAATCTCCTCTCTGTCTCCAGGGTAACGACCTCTGTGGATGTCCTGGTGTCCATCTGTGTGATATTTGCCATGTCTTTCGTCCCGGCGAGCTTTGTGGTCTTCCTGATCCAGGAGCGAGTCAGTAAGGCCAAACACATGCAGTTCATTAGTGGAGTGCAGCCGCTGCTCTACTGGGTCGCCAACTTCATCTGGGACATGGTGAGACACAGATGCACCCTCAGTCTGTCATTGTGTGTGTGTGTGTCGTTTTGTTTTTTTGTTGATGATCTGTTTTTGTGTCTCTGCAGTGTAACTACATTGTCCCGGCAACGCTTGTCATCCTCATCTTCATGTGTTTCCAACAAAAAGCCTATGTGTCATCGACCAACCTGCCGGTGCTCGCCCTGCTGCTACTGCTTTACGGGTAAGATACACGACTACACTGTGCAACACTGTGCAACACTCTACTGCACTGTATGACACTGTGCAACACTCTACTGTACTTTACAACACAGTGCAACACTCTACTGCACTGTATGACACTGTGCAACACTCTACTGTACTTTACAACACTGTGCAACACTCTACTACACTGTAGGACGCTGTACTGCACAAACTAACGTTCTTGTTCTTGTTGTTTCAGGTGGTCCATCACTCCTCTCATGTACCCCGCCTCGTTCCTTTTTAAGATTCCGAGCACAGCGTACGTCGTCCTCACCAGCGTCAACATCCTGATCGGCATCAATGGCAGCATCTCCACTTTTGTCATGGAACTGTTTGGGAACAATGTGAGTCCAGATTTAATCCATTGATCAGGGGTGCAGTCGAAAAAAAAAGTTCCTAAGTCATTTCTTAACCACTTTTCCTTGACCTTGATGGAAAATGTCACAAAGTCAAGGAAAGATGTGAAGGAGAGGTGATAAGCAGTTAGGAGAAGACGACTGCAGTGTTCAAAGAGTCCGAAGGTCAAAGGTCAGTGTATCCTATGCTGAAGGAGATAATAAAGGAAGCATTGACACTCTTTTCCTTAACAGTTAGAGGATCCAAATAGCTCTTATCATGGCGGACACGTTAACACTTCAGTGAGGAACCTTCAAGAGACAAAGCTTAAAAGGTCAAAGGTCAGGTTTAAAATGAACTGTGATGTTACTTCCTGTCACAGGAAATTGGAGGGATTAATGACGTGCTGAAGAATGTCCTCCTCATCTTCCCTCACTTCTGTCTCGGTCGAGGGCTCATCGACATGGTGAAGAACCAGGCGATGGCCGATGCCCTTGAGAGATTCGGTAACACAGTCAGCATGTTGTCTAATGGTTCTGTGGGCATTGTCTAACAGTTGCGTGGATATTGTCTAACGGTTGCGTGGACATTGTCTAATGCTTGCATCGATGTTGTCTCAGGTGAGAACAGATTCCGGTCTCCTCTGGAGTGGGACATGGTCGGAAAAAACCTGTTTGCGATGGCCGTGGAGGGAGTGGTCTTCTTCATCATTACTGTCCTGATCCAGTACAGGTTCTGCATCAAACCCAGGTACACACACACAAAATGAACAGAAAATGAACAGAGCAGCAGCTGTTTGAGATGGAGGAAGTTCTTTACAAAATAAAAGTCTACACACAGCGTGTGTGTGTGTGTGTGTGTGTGTGTGTGTGTGTGTGTGTGTGTGTGTGTGCACGCAGGCCGGTCAGTAAACTCACTAAGCTCGGTCCTCTGGGTGATGAGGACGAGGATGTGGCCCGAGAGAGACAGAGGATCGTCCACAGCCTTGGACACGGAGACATCCTGGAGCTTCGCCAGCTCACAAAGGTACACACACACCTGTTATAATGTGACATCACAGGAAGTGACACACTGACCTGTGAATGTTTCTTGCAGGTGTATAAGAGGAAGCAGAAGCCGGCGGTGGATCGACTGTGTGTCGGGATTCCACCTGGAGAGGTGAGCCTGTCTGTCATCACCAATAATCAATCTGGATGACGATTGGCTGATTGTACGTCACTAACATGTGTGTGCCTGTGTGTGCGTGTGTGCATGTGCTCAGTGTTTCGGCCTGCTCGGCGTGAACGGAGCGGGAAAGACAACGACCTTTAAGATGCTGACAGGCGACACGCTGGTGACGAGCGGGGAGGCCTTCCTGGCCGGGAAGAGGTGAGGTCACAGGTCAGCTGTTTGAACTTGACCTGAATGTGACCTCAGGTCAGCTGATCTGTGATCACTTCCTGTTGTTGAACGTAAACAAAGTCTGACCTTGTTAATTTTGTTAAGATCATTAATTAGCATGAAGTGTTGCTTCATGGTTTAATCCCAAAGCCCCGCCCCCTCATGATGTAAACACAGCTGTGTGTGTGTGTGTGTGTGTGTGTTTGTGTTTGTGTGTGTAGCATCCTGAGGGAGATCGATCAGGTCCATCAGAACATGGGTTACTGTCCTCAGTTTGACTCCATCAATGAGCTGCTGACAGGTAGAGAACACCTGGAGCTGTACGCTGTGCTGCGAGGCATCCCCGAGAAGGAAGTCTGTGACGTGAGTCACCTGACATCAACACACACACCTGCAGATTAAGACACACCCAACTCAGTTCACACTGTTGATTCTTTGAGGGTTCTTTTTAGGTTCTAAAGGGTCTGTTTTGGTTCTGAATGTTTGACATGACACACGGCAGAGGTGACGATGATCATGGTGATGATTGATTGACAGGTAGCGGAGTGGGGCATCAGGAAATTGGGTCTGGTGAAATACGCTGACAAAGCAGCAGGAAGTTACAGCGGAGGAAACATGAGGAAGCTGTCGACTGCGATGGCTCTGATTGGTGCTCCACCTGTCGTCTTCCTGGTAACACTCACCCACACACACACACACACACACACACACACACACACACACACACACACACCACGGCTGTACAGAATTACACAACAGCATCAGACTGCTGTCAGCCAATTAAGAGAGCAGCAGGATTTAGAGTGGGTGGGGTCAGAGGTGTATATAAACAGATGCTGCTGGAGCAGGAGGTAACGACTACAAACAGGTCAAGACTACAAACAGAAAAAGTCACTTGTGGGTGATGCTCCTCCTCACCTTCTCCCTTCACTTCCTGCTCCACCTGTGGACTCACCTCTGTCCTCCTCGTTACAGGACGAGCCGACCACAGGTATGGACCCCAAAGCACGCCGAGCACTCTGGAACTGCATCCACAGCGTCATCAAGGAGGGACGCTCCGTTGTCCTCACCTCACACAGGTGAGACACTCACACACACTGTCCTCACACACACTGTCCTAACACACTGTGTCCTCACACAGATGAGACACTCACACACTCTATACTCAAACACTGTGCTCACACAGGTGTGTATTAACTCTGTGTGTGTGTTTCAGCATGGAGGAGTGTGAGGCTCTGTGCACTCGGATGGCGATTATGGTGAACGGCAGATTCAGGTGTCTTGGCAGCGTCCAACATCTGAAGAGCAGGTAACACTGACACACACTCACCTGCAGGTGCGTGGTCCTGTGTGTGAGCAGCAGGTTGTTAAATACTTGGTTCTGTGCGTCAGGTTTGGTGACGGGTACACGATCATCCTGCGGGTGGCGGGTCCCAACCCGGACCTGCTGCCCGTCATGAAGTTCATCGAGAGTGAGCTGGGCGGCAGCACGCTGAAGGAGAAACACCGCAACATGCTGCAGTACCAGCTGCCATCATCGCTCACCTCCCTCACACACATCTTCTCCATCCTCGCCAAGAACAAGGAGACGCTCCGCATCGAGGACTACTCTGTCACCCAGACCACCCTGGACCAGGTACACACAACGCTCTGAACCTGGTTTGTTGTCTGCTAACAGCAGATTCAGTTAGCTACTTTAGCATGTGGTTCTGCTGTGTTGTCTCATTGGACGATGTGTTGTTGTCATGTTTCAGGTGTTTGTGAACTTTGCGAAGGACCAGAGTGACGACTATCACTCCAAAGATAACTCAGTGCGGCGGAAGGACATTGTCGTCATCGATGTTCCCGCACTGAGCTCGAGCCGAGGCGGCGCAGAGGGTGAGGATGTGATGGGGGAGAGCGCCCTGTGATGTTCAGGAGGCTGGACCTTCAGCCTGGACTCAACCTGCAGTGGGCGGAGGTGTCCTCGCCTCACCTGTTGTGATGTCATACTGATTTGAATCTTGTGGGCGGAGCCAAACACTGCCTCATTGCCAAGTTCAATGCAAGTGATTTCCTGTGGAGGCGGCAAGCTGGTCGCAAGTGGACTGAGCGTTAAAACTTGAATTGTTGCCGTGTCGTTCTGTGATTGAATGCAGCCTTGATGAAGAATCCAAATTATTTCACACGGCCGAGGGCCTGACTGCAAACATCGATTCTTTTAAAACGTTTGATTCCGTTTTTATCCTCAGTTTTATTTATACGTGTAGCTGAAACAGAATGAGTGATTTGTTGTTTTATTTTGGCAGAGTCAAAGTGGCATTACTATTTCCTGTAGTGTTTAACAGCCAATCAGAGTGCTCGATGCTGCACGAAGAAGAAGAGTTGTTTGATTTTGTAGTTTTTTTTAAGAAAAGCAGATTTGTTGTGTTTGGTGTGAAACAGTGAAATACCTCATCAGCTCCTCAAAGCACACTACAGTATTGAACAGTCCTCTGAACACCGATCAATCTTCACATTCCAATCAGTCAGCACTTTGTGTCCACACGTTTGACTTTGCACTGAATCCTGATGAAACTGTTTATTTAATGTGACCGAAGAGGATGATGGGAAAAGAGCTGTTACCTGACCTGAACACCCAAAACAATAAAATGAAACAAATCGACCAATCGGCTGAGAGTCTGTGCTTCATTCTCACTCTTGCACTCTCACACACTCACACTTGATCACATGATGAGACACAGTTAATCTTTATTGTGTTTATCATCAAACAGTTAACATTAGTTTAGCATTAAAGGCAGTTTGACAGCCACGCCCACGTCCAACATTCAGAGCTCAGGATTGGACGCTGCATCTGTTGTTCACACTGAATTATTGGTGCTGTGAGATGTTCGGTGTCACTGATCCTCGCCGTGTTGAACAGCTGACTTCTTTAAAACAGGAAGCAGACACAGTGTCCTGTGAATGGTTCATTACATGAGGCGTACAGGTGTGAATTTGCCGTGCATCTGCAGGCGTGAAGATAGGAAGTTACTTCATTGGTGAGAACGGACACGGAAACATGAGTTTATTCTCCTGAGAGACGAGATGGACAACGCTGCTCCTGACTGAAACACAGACACGTCAGTATAATGTCATAATGTAGAATATGATGTCATAACAGTGTGATGTCGTTCAGAGTGTTGTGGGCAGTCTCACCTGCAGCGACCACTCTGGCGTCAGTGTGAGCTTTATGGCGAATTTCAGCTCGCTGGTCGGCACTCTCGAACCACCAGAGGGCGTGAACTGAGTGACATCATCACACACACCTCTTATCAGAACATAATTCAGTGTGCCTCTGATGTATGTTTATACAGTATATTTTTGTACAGTATTTTTTACAGTGTAGTTTATAAAGAGCATGTTTTACAGTGTATGTTTAACAGTGTACCTCGGTTGCGTTGCCCAAACTCGCTGTGGAATGCTCCCACCAGCTTGCCGTACCCTGGTGCATCATGGGCCATCACAGCGGCCTGGAAGGCGTTGCCCCACAGAGCCGGACCACCGGGACACATCTGGAAGGTGACGAGCTCGTACACACCTGAAACACAGGTGATGTCACACAGGTGATGTCACACAGGTGATGTCACAGTAAGGGCCGGGGCTTACCACCCTCCTGTGGCGGCCTCTGTACGCGGCTCCATGGAACCAGGTAGGTGACCTCGTTATCCTGAGATACCAACATCGGGATTGCCTTTGAGATGTACTCTGACATCCAGAACCGGTCCAGAGCCAAAGCGGACCGGACCGCTGACCGCTGAGAGTAACTGTCTGAGAAGAGGAAGAGGAGGAAGAAGAAGTGAGGAAGAGGAGCAGGAGGAAGAGTAGGAAGAAGAAGAGGGAGGAGGAGGAAAAGGAGGAGAAGGAGGTGTTACATGATGTCATGATGAACATCACCACAGAAGAAGACTTCCTCACCGTACTTCCATATATGGAAAACCTTGTTGAGGCCACCGTATTCAACGGTCCAGTAGCCAGTCAGCTCAGAGTGGGCGGTGCGCAGGTGGATCTTCTCATTGGTCAGTTTGAGAAAGGCTGCGTTCTGGTCTGGTCGGATACTGTAGGTCCGAAACTCATAGAAGGTTCTGTGTTCCTGCTGGGGACTCATGGAGAGACGAGCATGAGGCTGCAGAGAGAGGAACTGGGTCAGAACCAGAAGCAGGACTACAGACAACAGACTGTGACCATAGCAGAACCACTACAGAACCATCTCCACATGGTGTTTGGTCGATGATCCAGAAGCGGTTCTGTTGGGTCAGTGGACCCTGGACAGGCTCTGGACGGTGATCAGGTAAATGAACAGATGGCAGAGTATCTGGACCTCCTTGAGGTTCTGGGTGGAGTTCCACTGGTGATCATATTGGATCATAACATGGACTAGTCTCAGATAACAGACACCATTTGGAGCATCAGGTCAGTCTCCACTAGTACCAGAACACCTGAGGACCTTACCTGGAGGTTCAGGTGAAAGAACCTGGACTACAGTATCATCTCATGTTCCTGTAACGTTACTCTAATGTTCAGGCTGTAACGTTTCTCTGACAGTTCTTCAAGCTCGTGCTGCCATCTGCTGATCAGAACACACCACTACAGCTGGGATACGTGACAGACGGGACTATGAACCCTGTGTGTGTGTTGACCTTGTAGTGATTCATTCAGGTCTTATCAGCTGTTGAAAATATTCAAAACACTGAGTGTTGAGAAACTCTCAGAGAACTATGTTACTCCTCTTAGAGTTCAGCATCTGTCCAAACAGAGCCGGGCATCGAACCATCAACCATGAGTGGACGACCCACTGTACGTCCTCAATACAGACTGAGTAACAGATAGTGTTAGTGAGTTCAGAGGCCTCTCTGTTAATGTTAAACTTCACGTTCGACCTTCTTTCTGACCTCAGTTAGAGACTAAACTGTGACCCTACAGACTGAACCGTGAGACACACCTGATCAATGAAATCAGTCAGTTTGATGTTTAATAAACTGACTTCAGATCAGATCAGGGTATCACAGCTGGTTCAATCTGTTCAGTCTGTGGTTCAGTCTGATCAGTTTTATGTCTCAGAGACAGTCTCAGAGTTTAGATCAGATGAAACAAACACACATCTGAAGACTTATCTGGGATCAGATCACACTGACTGCTGACTCGTTCTGTTTCTGATTCTGGACTCACCTGTGCAGCAACAGCAGCTGATCTCAGAGCAGCAGCTGATCTCAGAGCAGCAGCTGATCTCAGAGCAGCAGCTGATCTCAGAGCGGAGCAGCTGATCTTCAACATGTTGTCTGTGAAGTGAGGAGAGACGAGGACAGACCGGAAGTCAGTTGAGGAGCACAGAGATCCTCGGAGCATGCGACGTCTCACTCTGATACTCTCTTACAACTTCCGGTAAAAAACAACTTTATTTTCTTCTTCGTGTTTTCAAGATTTCAGAATAAAAGTCTGTTTTTATTAGTTTTAAATATTTTATAAATTTGACTTAAAAAAAACATATCGTTTTATCAAAGACGGAAGTGACGTCACAGTATCGCACGTCACTGAATAAGCTGCAGAGTGAGACGACGAGTTTGACGTCACATCCGTTCAGGAAATGTTCCGTCGGTGTCTCGTGTCGGTCAGACTTTAGAGATGATCGTCATAGTAACGGTCATATTATCGATCTGAGCGCGAGCCTCCGACATGTTCGCGGTCTTCCAGGTGAGCGTCCGCCGCGCGCTCAGGATGGGGCTCCGTTTTCCCGCCCTGCGTGTCCCCGCTGCGGGCTGTGCGGGGTCAGTGTCCGGGTCAGAGGCTGCAGGGTCCGGCGTCAGAGTGGTCCACGGGCCGGACTACGGGCAGGACCGGAGGAGCTGCACCGTGGACCCGAACCTGGAGGAGGAGTTCGTTTTCGTGGACTTTACAGGTGTGGTGGTGGTGGTGGACGGAGCAGTAATGACGCCACGAGCTTCTTCAATGATAATTAATGAACTATTACAGACAAAATTCATCAGCAGATTCTGATCTGCCTCCACAGCATGGTTGTAAACAGCTAATATATATTTAGACTGCTTCTCTCTCTGTGTGTTCAGATCCAGAAGAGACCCTCTCCTTGACCTCAGCTCCTCCTCCTTCCCTGACTTCTCCTCTTCCTCCTCTGGTTCCACCCCCGCGCCTCCTGAGGTCTGTGGAGCGACAGCTGCAGGTACTAAAGGGGGTGGCCCAGCAGGAGGCAGAGACAGATTCTCTGATCCAGTTCCATGATGTGGACTTCCCATTGGACGAGGACGTCATGGAGTCTAAGAAGAAGAAGAAGAAGAAGAAGAAGGCAGGTAAAGGTGAGCATAAGGTGTTCGGTACGCCGGACGTGGACGAGCCGGTCAGTGACACCTGTTGCTCAGGCTGCGGCGCTGTCCTTCACTGCACTGCCACCACTGTGCCCGGTTACCTGCCCAGTGAGAAGTACAAGGTGCTGCTACAGGAGGAGCGTCTGAGTGGCGCCACCTGCCAGCGCTGCCACCTGCTGACACACCACCACAAGGCGCTGAACCTCCACCTCTCCGCGGATCAGTATCGGACTGTGGTGCGACGGGTGCAGCCCCTCAGGGCACTGGTGCTGCTCATTGTTGACCTGCTGGACCTGCCAGACTCCATTGTACCAGACCTGCCAGACCTGGTCGGGACCAACAAACAAGTTGTTGTCCTCGGCAACAAGATCGACCTGTTGCCAGGAGACTCGCCTAACTACCTGCAGCGAATCAAACGGCAGCTCAGTTGGTACTGTGAAGACGCCGGGTTTGGCAGTCAGGTGACCGGCGTCCACCTGATCAGTGCTAAGACGGGTTATGGCGTGGAGTCTTTGATCTCCGACCTGCAGCGGTCCTGGAGGTACAAAGGTGACGTGTACCTGGTGGGCAGCGCCAACGCCGGCAAGTCCACGCTGTTCAACACACTGCTGCAGTCTGACTACTGCAAGTCCAGAGCATCCGACTCCATCCACAAGGCCACCATCTCACCGTGGCCAGGTAAGCTCACCTGACTCCACATAGTTCTCAGAACATGATGGGTAATCTGATGTAACTGTCTTTGTTTTTCCCATCATGGTGCATCCAGGGACAACTCTGAACCTGCTGAAGTTCCCGATCATGAACCCGACGCCGTACAGGATGTTCAGACGATGTGAGCGTCTGAATGAGGCGGCGATGCAGACTGAAAGCGAGCTGTCACATGACGAGCTGAGGACGCTCACACACCTGAGCAGGAGGGGCTACCTTGTGGGTAAGATGGCGGGTTCACCTGTCTACCTGTCCATTTATCTCCCTGTTTACCTGTCCATCTATATACCAGTTCACTTGCCTACCTGTTCATCTGTCCATCTATATACCTGTCCACCTATCACCCCTGTTCACCTGTCCATCTATCTTCCTGTTTACCCGTCCATCTATCTACCTCTTCACCTGTCCATCTGTCTACCTGTTCACATGCCTACCTGTCCATCTATCTTCCTCTTTACCCGTCCATCTATCTACCTCCTCACCTGTCCATCTGTCTACCTGTCCATCTATCTCCCGTTTACCTGTCCATCTATCTACGTGTTTACGTGTCCAGCTGTCCATCTATCTACCTGTTCAGCTGCCTATCTGTTCACCTGTCCAGGTCGTGTTGGCAGGACATTCCAGTCTGATGTTCAGTCCAGACGAGATGAAATCGAGTTTGATCCTGACAGTTTGTCTTTTGGAGAAAATGACAATGGAGAGACAACATACACAGGTGAGGAGACACCTGATTGAGAAAATGACCTCTGACCCCTGTGTGACACCTTTGCGACTCCCGTGTGACTTCTGTCAGCCCCCTGCAGGTCGTCTGAGTTGTCCCTGAACGAGCTCAAAGATGCTCATTGGCTGTTCGACACACCTGGGATCATGAAGGAACACGACGTGAGTCGACCTTATCAAACATGTTCATTCATTGACCAATCAGGTGTCAGCGCTCATGCCGTGTGTCCCTTTCAGATCCTGAACCTGCTCACAGAACCGGAAGTGATGTCAGTGGTTCCCTCGCAGGCCATCGTTCCACGGACATTTGTGTTGAAGCCAGGAACGAGTCTGTTTGTGGGCGCCATGGCGAGGATCGACTTTGTGCAGGTAAGAGCATAGAGTCTGCTAACGTTAGCTTAGAAATAGAGTCTGCTAATTGCAACAACTGGCAACTACAACAAAGTCAAAGCTAACATTGAATAATTGTCCTGATTGTAACCCTTTAAATGTCAGTGTAATGTTTGAATTATTCATTATTTATCACATCAAAAGGTGGATGTGGTGTTGGTGATTAGTCTTGGATCTGTCAGACATTAACACACACTGATCTGACTGCATTAGTATGTTTCATGTAGTGTCAGATTCCCCCTCTGGACACCATTGTGACCAAAAATGTCTCATTGACTTCTATTCAAACCACATTTATTAATATGACTGTCATTACACTATCAAACTATGTGTGTGTGTCCTAAACACTTGACCTCGACGTGAAACATCATGAGGTCATGTGGACAGGTCATAAGGAGTTAGGAGAAGTGTAGGGCGGTGTTTGGTCTGACTGCTCTTAGACATGATCAGCTGTATGGATCTTGTCCACAGGGTGGGAAGTCGTGCTGGTTCTCAGTCGTGGTGTCCAGTCGTGTCCCAGTCCACATCACCAGTCTGGAAAAGGCTGATGCCATCTATGAGAAACATGCTGGACACATCCTGCTGGGGGTGAGTCTAATGATCAGTCAGCTGGTCAAACAGCCAGCCAGCCAATCACAGGACTCAGGAGTCAGGACTTAGTGTGTTGTGGTGCATTCAGGTTCCTCTGGGAGGGTTGGAGCGGATGAAGGACTTCCCGCCGTTGGTTCCTCAGGAGTTCAGGCTGGAGGGTCGAGGTTACCTGGAGGCTGCCGCTGACATTAAACTATCATCTGCAGGTAAGAACACCTGACTGAGGTAAGGGATGGTCACATGATCTCTCTGTAACCTGGTTTAACCCCCGCCCTGACCCGTCCCCTCCATGTGTCTCTGCAGGTTGGGTGGCAGTGACGGCGCCTGATGGTGATCAGCTGGTGTTGAGGGTTCATGGTCCAGAGGCGTCAGGTTTCAGTCTGCGGACACCGCCACTGCTTCCTCATGTCATCGCGCTGAAAGGAGAACGCATCAGGAAGACCGCCGCATACAAACCCATCAAACCACTGGGCTTACTGGCCGGCGGGATGTCGCACCATGGAGCAGAGAGGCTGCAGATGCAGAAGAAGAAGAAGACGACGTGAGGAGACATCTGAGGACACAGCTGAAGACTAGTGGACTGTTCTGGATCACAGTCTTGACTTGATGTGAACTCCAGAGACATTCAGGTCACATGATGTTTAGATGACAACACAAATTTAAAGGAACAGATGAAGTTTGATTTGAAAACTTTATTTATAAAAGTTGATTAAAGTGAATAAACAGATAAAACTACAAGTTATGACTCATTAATATTTGAAACATTTTTAATTTCCTCGTTAGCGTAATGAGAAGAAAAAGTACCAAATTGATATTAGAGCGGATGATCCAATCAGACGACAGCTCTCTGAATATTGCACACAAGTATTTACAGTTTGTATGACCAATCAGATGTCAGAACAGTTTGTAATGTAACAGCTGATTGTCAAAGGCACGAAGTGTTTAAATGTTTCAGACCTGATGTCATCAGGTTAATCTACAGACTTCATGATGAGTTCAGTCTGTTCACACCTGCTGTTTACCTGAACACTCACACCTGAGGTGATCTGGGGTGTGACACCACGTGTTATGATGTAACTTGACCTGAAGTGGTAGACTCAACATGTGACGTTTCTTTACAGTAAATCTACGCTAAAACATTTTATTGATCAACAGGAAACAGACAGGTGACTTCATGTTTTACCTCCAGAGTTAAACAATCTGCACAGGAAGTTTTATTTTGAAAATCATTTCTGTGTTTGACTTCCTGTCAGGTTGATCGCTCACAGCGTCTGAACTTTCAGGGTAATTCAAAGAAAATGTATAAACTGTCGACAAACTGATGAATGATTCATCAACTGTTTCTACGACTCAAACAGTAACAGGTTTATTTACAAAGAGCAGGACGTGACATCAGATCACAGGAAGTGTCACCGTGGTAACAGCAGGCGTGAACAGACTGCGGACAGCTGATGGTGAAAATGTAAAAAAAAAAAAACACCACAATAAGATGTGTGTGTAGAGCTTGTCATGGAGACATGTCCTCACTTCTGTCCTTTGGTGGCATCCATGTAGTACACATTGACGAGGTGGCGGTTGAGGTGGCGGCGGTACTCGACCTCCAGAGGGAACGTGCGGTCACAGAAGATGCACATGTGACTTTTGAGCTCCGTCGGCGTCGGGATCTCATCGGTGGGCGTCTCGGGGTCATTCGCCATCTTGCCCGACCCGGCACCAGTGCCATTGAGTCCGGAGTCGTCGCTGCCCTCAGAGGCGCTGTCACTGATGTCACTTCCTCCCTCATGGCTGCTGTGGATACCCTCGTCGTCCTCCGGATCGGCCAGTTTTCTTTGTTGGACAGGCAGCACCAGAGAAGGTGGTGACGTGGGTTTGAGGAAGGTTGGCGGAGGGTGGAGCTCAGCTGGAGAAGGTGTGTCCTCACCTGAGCTGCAGGACGGAGAAGAGTCCATCTGGTCCTGCTCAGTCTTCTCTGTGGATGAGTTACTGGGCTCAGAATCTGTGTTTGGTATCGGGCTGTCTCGATCAGTGACTGGACCTGTTTTGCCTTCATCCAGGTCCACAGATTGCTGAAGGCCCTTGGCTTTCTTGCTGGCATTCCTGGTCTTCTGCTTGATGGGATTCGTCCCGTTGGATTTGTTTGGTGTCGTCGTGTCATCGTTGGTCTTCTTCGTGTCCTCTGGAACCAATTTGGAGGCTTTCAGCCGCCTGGTCTTGGATGGAGTCTCAGACTCAGTCTTTTTAGAGAGGTCCAGCGCTTCCCCTGCTTTCCTCTTTGCAGTCTTCTCTTTCACCTTTTGGACTTTGTCCGGACTGTCCCGTTTCTGTTCAGCTTCCTCAACAGGTTCTGGTGTTTTGTCTGACTTCTTTGATCCGGACTTCCTTGGCTTGTTAAGACTTTTGTTCTCTTTTCCACTGCTGTCGTTCTTCTGATGTTCTTTCTCTTTCTCAGGCCTTGCCGCTCGTTCTTCTTCTGGTCTCTGTTGGTCTCTGTTGGTCTCGGGTCCTGGTGTTTGGTCCTGAACAATTGTTTTCTCGGCAGCTGGCAGCTTCTTAACTCGTCTCTTTGACTTGTTGTTGGAGGTCTCTGTTTGAGGTTCTTTGACAGACGGGTTCTCCTGAAGGTTCTCGTTCATCTTCTCCATCTTCTTCTGCCTGGTTGTGACCCGTTTTTCTGGTTCTGACTTATCTTTGACCTTAGACACTTTCTCAGAGGTGACGTTGGACTTCTTCGGAACCTTGTCAGACGCCTCACTCTGTGCCTGTTGGCAGACACCAGGCCGACTGCTCTTTCTTATTGAGAGGTTGATTGGGCTCGAGTCAACGCTGTAGTCCTCATCCATGTCGAAGTCCTCCTCCACGCTCGATGAGTTGTCAAACTTGTCTGCTCTGGAGGTTTCCTCCGTCCCGTCCGGACCGGGTTTCTTAACACGCAGCTTGACCTTGGAGATGTCGACAGACACGTTGCAGCCTGAGTGCCTGGACTTGATGTGGTACTGCAGGTTGCATTTCTTGGAGGCGGCGTACTTGCAGAGTGGGCAAAGGAACTGGCGAGGGTTGAGGTGCAGCTCTACATGCTTCTTGAAGTTGCTGCGGTCGGCGGTTTTGTACTCGCAGTACGGACAGGAAAGAGGTTTGGGGCCGTTGTGGACCTGCCGGGCGTGGCGGGTCACCTCATGCTGGTTGGCTGCCAGGTAGTTACAACTCTCACACTTGAAGGGACGCTCACCTGTGAACAGCAAGTAGACAGGTGTGAACATCCTGCAGATGACAATGTACAATTTAAAATTAGTTCATGCAGGAAGATTCACACAGATCAACCTGAAAACAGACAGACAGAGCCGAGGGACTTTATTCAGAACCACCAGGTGTACACAGACGGTTTATATAGCTAATATAGATACAGTGTATACATGTTAATTCTGAATAACGCCCCCACAAGCTGTGACAGGAACAACAACACACAGGAAGTCACATGACTTTACCATGTTAGTCCAACATCGAGAGCTTCAGTGAGAACAAAACAGGAAGACAGTCAGTGACATCTTCACTCAGATAACAACGCTGCACATCCTCCACTACTGTTATTATGGCTACCCTGTATGTGTTAGTGGTTTAACTGTGTGTTTTACTGACTGACCGGAGTGAGTCCTCATGTGTCGCGTCAGGTGAGTCTTCTGTGAACTGGAGTACTCGCAGTATGGACACTGGAACGGACGGACACCTGAGGAGGACAGGAAACGACATGTCGCATGATTATCACATTAAGTGTCCATGACAAAAAGTCAGTCCTGATAACGGACAGACCACAGACAGCAGCACAGACCTGTGTGTGTTCGAATGTGCTGGACGTAGTTACTCTTGCGGTCAGAGAAATAGGAGCACTGGCTGCAGGTGTGCAGTTTGCTGGGGAAGTGGTTCCTCAGGTGTTTCCTCCAGTGGTACTGACTGACGGTGGTGTACGGGCACAGAGTACACTTAAACACCCTGCAGATACACAGACAGTAGCACAGGCATTCGTCACATCACCTGGTTGCAGAGTGGACTGATGCTGGGTCAGGGTTAGGACTCGGTGGACTACCTGTGGTCGTCGCCTTCCTTGCTGTGGTGCTTCAGGTGTGCAATGTAGTGGTCATATCTGTTGGTGTTGTAGCCACACCGTTCACACCTGATCAGCCCTTTGATGTCACCTGCGGCCGCCTCCCCTCCGCCCTCCACCTCCCCACCTGCCGGGCTCTGGGACTCAGATGTCTCTGCCTCCTTGGTCCTAGTCTTGCTCCTGCCCTCGACCCGGTTCACCACCATCATCTTGCTGACGCCGTGCGTCCCAAGGTGTTGGACGAACTCCTGCTCATTCTGTGCCTGGAAGTGACACGGCTTACAGTGGAATGGCTTCTTCTTCTTTGTGGTCTCTGGAGTTACGGCAGGGGGGTCGTCCTTACGTTTGCTGCCCTGCTCAGGTGTTTTGGTGCTACTGGTGGGAGGGGGGCGGGGCTGAGTGTGCTGGGACAGGTCTTCAGCTTTGTCATCCTCCTGCTCCTCACCACCGTTTCCTACGATCACAGCTTCGATGCCCGAGCACAGAGGCTCAGGGTACTCGATGATGCACACCTCCCGCTGGTTCTGGTTGTCGTAGCTGTACCTGGACGGACACACCGGTGAGTTAACAGACAACACACGGAGCAGACTGCACCACTCAGGTCAGGTGCTCCATCGATCTCTATGTAGGACATGACTGTACAGACCTGATGATGTTCTCGTCCTCGCTGTCAGAATAGTTACATCCCACTGTCTTCAGTTCCATCATCTCCTTCTCATCTGCTGCACTGCCATCACCGCTACCGCCAGTGCCGCTCCCTCCCTCTGCCGCTGTCACAGCCGCGACGTTGGCCAGCATGACGAGCTGAGGGGCGGGCAGTGTGTTCCTCGGCATGTCACTGAGACTCTGAGTGTCGTCGATCAGAGAGACGCCAACAGGAAACATCTCAACCGAGAACACAGTCTGAGCTGCCATTTTGGTTTTAAATGTTCAGCCACACAGGACGCTGCAGGGTGACACAAGGGTAAAGTTTTTCATATATAATAAAACTGAAAACAGATTCTGGATCAGGACGATGTCACCAAGCATCAACTCATTTAAAGGGATAGTTCGGGATTTTTGACATGAATCTGTATGGCATCCCCGTCAGTAGTGTCGCACTTCCACACCGACTTACCCCCGACAGTGTCCCGTGGGCCGAGTTCTGTCCAGATTTGGTCAGCAACGAAAGTAGTCCGACAGGTTTGCTGGGACACTTAAATAAAAAGTTTTTCTTCTCAAAACAGCATGTGTTCAAAAGAGTGATTTATTTGCATCACAAAACCGATGTCCACGAAAAAGTCCCACCTCGTAATCAATTGGTCCTACTTTCTCTCTTTTTGTATCTCTGCGCTGCTGCAAGTGGCCGCTACTGTTTAGTTTTGTTCGTGGACGTGCCGCGTCGGAATCATTCCGACCCAGCTCCTTCCGCCCCACCAGGCTCTCTCCGGGCAGCCCAGCCCTCGTTGTCATCTTGCAGCAGTGCAGGGATACAAAAAGAGAGAAAGTAGGACCAATTGATTACGAGGTGGGACTTTTTCGTGGACATCGGTTTTGCGATGCAAATAAATCACTCTTTTGAACACGTGCTGTTTTGAGAAGAAAAACTTTTTTTTTAACGTGTCCCAGCAAACCTGCCGGACTACTTTCGTTGCTGACCAAACCTGGACAGAACTCGGCCCACGGGACACTGTCGGGGGTAAGTCGGTGTGGCTGTGTGACACTACTGACGGGGATGCTATACAGCTTCATGTCAAAAATCCCGAACTATCCCTTTAAAGAACCTTTAGAGAACCTCGAAGGAATATTTTTCTTCTGTTAACAGTGACATCAGCTCAGCTGCTGCACCTTTCTGTGTGACTGTGTTCAAGTTTAACTCAACTCAAACATTTTAATGCTTAATTTAAAAAGGTACAACATGTCAGATCGAATTCCAAACAGTCGACCCTCACGCAGGGTGCCAGGTTGACGCCTCTGAACCTTCACTAGCACAGGATGAGCAAAATGTAAAAATGTACCTGCTGTGTTCTGGCTTTGTTTATGCTGCTGTTCTGGGCATTAGCTTTTATTGTAAAACAGTCGTCAGTGTCGACTCTGGCAGTAGCATATCCATTACGTGATTTCTGGTTAATTTGGTTTTAGGTTTTCTTAATTGATCTCTCTGCCGCTGTGAAGGGCAGCTGAACTAAATACACCGTCAGCAGACACAAGCCCCCGTCTGCTCCGGACTGACACTATCAAGACGGAGTTCATGCGCCATAAACTATGAAACTCTCCCAGCTGCTGGAACATCGCTTGTTTTGTTTGCCAAATTTGCCAACTCTGCATCAGTCTTAAAATCCTTTTGGGTCCTAAGCAGTCTCCATCTTTCAAATACATCGCCAATATTTATCAAAGTTTTTTAACGTTTCAGGTCGCTAAGCTTCTTTGAAAAAGGACGAACTTCTCGGGTCTGTTCAACTCTGTCAAGCTGCTGCTTGCTTGCTTCCATCATTGTAGTGCGCCGTTTGCCACAAATATGTTTATAACTGGCAACCCCGGATATCGAAGCCAAAAAATAACCAAAAAGATTTGACATTTTCGCTGTTGAGTTTTTAATCAACAAACCAGTATTTCAACTTAAGAACTGATGATGTAGCATATTAATTTTATGATTTAATACAGTAACTATCTTATGTACCTTCAAAAGTAAAAGTTAGTTTAAAAGGTTAAACTTTAATGTTAGTTAAACTTTAAGTTTAAAAGTTAAAGTTTAAAAGTTAAGTTCTTTCCTTCATTATGTTACATATTTTATTACATATTAGTTTACAGCAGCTCTCAAAGAAGTTCTTCCTAAAAAAATTTTTTTCAGGTTTTTATAGAATCCATTTTTTGTTTTTATCTAAAATATATTTTAAACCGATGAAAGTGTTGCTAGCCGCCGCCGCCATACTCATATTTCCACTGTGTGACGTCACGTGTGTCGGCCATTTTGAAACAGCACCACAGCTCAGTCGACAGCGCCATAAAGAGAGCAGCTGGTTCAGAGGTCCGTGTGGAAACAGAGACTTTAACGGAGACTGACACACATGAAACCCTGGAAACATGATTAATTAACATTTAAAGACCGGCCGATATAATATATAATATATAATGTATGACAAACAAACACACAGAGAATTTAATGAACTTATAACCAGCCTGCAGACTAACATCAGACTGAAGCTTCAACACACACACACACACACACACACGAACACAGTTTGGCGACATTAAATAAAGTCATTTTAATCATTTAAACGGTAAAAAAAAAAAGTTTTAAATTTAAGGTTATAACAGATTAAATGTCTGGTAATGGTCACGCGGATTCTCAGCGGGTTTATGGACATTAAAACTAACTTTAATTATATTAAACTTTGATTTAAAGTCTGTTTAATCTGCCGACACGTTAAATAAACGCACACAGGCTGAGTTTAAAGTGTAGACTCGGGTAAAGTCGGTTACGGTCGGTCTTTATCGTGATGTTCGGCCTCGGTGCTGTTTCAGAAAAGTTGGTTTGCGGAAGCAGAAATCAAACATCGACTTCAGTGAACGTTACAGGAATGTTACAGGAACGTTTGTGGATGTTTTGGGCGGTAAAGCGACAGTGTGTTTGGTCTGTTCTAGGTCGGCTGGTGGTTTCGGAGTGTTAGCCATGGTCCTGATCAGCCCCGGACAGCGCCTTCTTCTCCACCTCACCGCCTCCATTTTACTCCAACACAAACTGCCAAACAACTTTCCAGCCTCCACCCGCCGAGCGGCTCACAGCCTCACTCTCTGCCCGACACGGTGCACCCACAGCCCGCCACACTCACCCAAATGTCTGCTCCGAACTTTCCCAACTTTCTTCGAACTTTGTTCAGTTTCTGGACAGTTGTTAAGTTTCTTCTTCGATCAGCGCAGAAAAGTAAAGAAGGAAAGTTTCCGCACATTCCTCCACAGCGAGCACGCACAGCCCTGACGTCATCACGTAGCAACGACACTCAGGAGTGGAGACATTAATGACGTCAGCCATAAAACATTTAACGTTAAAAATACTTTAAAATAGTATTTATAAAAATATGTTAATGTTTGATTTATTTTATTATAGTTTGTTTTCTTTTGATTTGTTTTCTTTTAATCTATTTTACTGTATTTAGTTTTATTTTATTGTATTTGGTTGAAGATGTCACATCTCCCTTGACTGAACACTCTACTCAAACCTTCTCTCTCTCTCTCTCTCTCTCTCTCTCTCTCTGTCTTTCACACTCACCATCTGTAAACATCCATGTCTCATTATTAATGCATGTTGACGCATGTTATTAAGTAAACTTCTTCCCTGGAGTTTCTGTGCTGCTCTCTTGTCCAGCAGGTTCTCATGGATCGTCGACTACATATATTATTACTGTCATTATTGCTCCCATATCTCCATCACAGTTTATAGTTCATGATTTGCTGCTGCTGTGCATCTGTGTCTCTCTGTCACAGGTTCCACTGCTGCTGTAATCATTCTATCATTCATTGTAATTGTACGACATGTTTGTGTTGATTGTTCTGTACATGTGACATCCATTGCACGTCTGTCCGTCCTGGGAGAGGGATCCCTCCTCTGTGGCTCTTCCTGAGGTTTCTTCCACTTTCTTCTTCTTCTCACTGGAACCGAGGGTCTAAGGACAGAGGGTGTCACTCCCTGTACAGACTGTAAAGGCAAATGTGTTTTGTGACTTTGGGCTATACAAATAAAATTTGATTTAAAAATAAAAAAGTAAGATTTCTCATACAAAAAAGTTGCAGTTTTCTGAAAAGAAGAATTTTAGTAAAAATCGTTTTTCTGAAAAAAGTAATATTTTTCATAAAAAAGTAACAATTTCCAAAAAAGTACAAATGTTCCTTGAAAAGGTAAGATTGTAAAGAAAAGTTGCAATTACGAAAAGTTGCAATTTTATTTGAAAAATTAAATATTTTCCTAAAAAAAAAGTCGCAATTTTCTGAAAAAAGTACAAATTTTAGTAATATTTTTTTTGAGGAAAAGTCTCAATTTTATGAAAAAGTAATATTTTTAGAGAAAAAAGTAATAATTAAAAAAAAGTACAAAAAAGTACAAATGTTCCTTGAAAAGGTAAGAATTTCTATAAAGAAAAGTTGCAATTTTACTTGAAAAATTTAACATTTTCTAAAAGAAGTTGCAATTTTCTGAAAAAAAGTACAAAATATCCTTGAAAAAGTAACAATTTTCAAAAAGAAGTACAAATGTTCTTTGAAAAGGTAAGATTTTCTGTAAAGAAAAGGTGCAATTTTACTTGAAAAATTAATGTTTTTTGAAAAAAGTACAAATTTAAGTCAATTTTATGAAAAAAAAGTATTTTTTTTATAGAATTATTATATAATTTATAGCATTTCCCCCCAAAAGTATGGATTTTCAAGACAAAAAGTCACAATTTTCAGAAAAACATCTCAATTTTCCTTGAAAAGGTAAGATTTTCCTTTAAAAAAAGTTTTTGGAAAAAAAAAGTACAAATTTTCCACAATTTTCAAAAAAAAAAAAACCTACAAACGTTCCTTGAAAACGTAACACTGTCTGTAAAGAAAAGTTGCAATTTTAGTTGAAAAATTAAACATTTTCCTAAAAAAGTCTCATTTATCTGAAAAAAGTAAACCTTTTCTTTTTTGTAAAAAAAAAGTGCAATTTTCCACCAAAAGTATGAATTTTCATGACAAAAATTCACAATTTTCAGAAAAACATTTGAATTTTCCTTGAAAAGGTAACATTTTCCTTTTTAAAAAGTAGCAATTTTCTGGGGGAAAAAAGTACAAATTCTCCTTGAAAAAGTAACAATTTTCAAAAAAAAAAAGGAAAAAGTACAAATGTTCCTTGAAAAGGTAAGATTTTCTGTAAAGAAAAGTTGCAATTTTACTTGAAAAATTAAACATTTTCCTAAAAGAGTATCAATTATCTGAAAAAAGTAAAACTTTTTTTTTTTTTTTTTAAAGTGCAATTTTCCACCAAAAGTATGAATTTTCATGACAAAAGTTCGCAATTTTCAGAAAAACATCCAAATTTTCCTTGAAAAGGTAAGATTTTTCTTTTTAAAAAGTTGCAATTTTCTGGAAAAAAAACCCCTTGAAAACGTAACATTGTCTGGGCTGGTGTGGCAAGGACTGAGCCTCAGATGAGGCAGATGCTCTACCAACTGAGCTAAACCAACACCTCTGCGCTCTGCTTTGATTTCATAAAACAGTCGTCAGTGTTGTATTACATTACACCTTTAAACATTTGGAACATATTTTTATATTTTTTTAACATTTTGAACATTTCTAAAAATTGTAGGAAAAAGAAAAGAAAACTACTATTTTTGTGACTTTTAAAAAAAAAAAGTGAAAATGTTCCAAATTTTCTGAAATTGTTTTCCGATAAATTGCAATTTTCTGATAAAATCTGAAATGTAAAAAAATGCAATTTTCAGACAAAAAAACATCGCAATTTTCCGACAAAAAAAGATTGCAATTTTCCAAACAAAAAACATCACAATTTTCTGAACAAAAAAAAAAATCGCAATTTTTTTTGTACATTATTTCCTCACAAAAAAGGCACGTCATCAGGGTTGTAAAAAGTAAACTTGAATGGCTCCAGGACTGCAATTTTCCGAAAAAAACATTGCAATTTTCTGAAAAAAAGAGATCACAATTTTCCGACAAAAAAGATCACAATTTTCCGACAAAAAAAGATCACAATTTTCCAAACAAAAAAGATCGCAATTTTCCGACAAAAAAGATCGCAATTTTCCGAACAAAAAAGATCGCAATTTTCCGACAAAAAAAGATTGCAATTTTCCAAACAAAAAAAGATTGCATTTTTCCGACAAAAAAGATCTCAATTTTCTGTCAAAAAAGATCGCAATTTTCCGCCAAAAAAAGATCGCAATTTTCCAAACAAAAAAAGATTACAATTTTCTGACAAAAAAAGATCGCAATTTTCTGACAAAAAAAGATCGCAATTTTCCGACAAAAAGATCGCAAGTTTCAGACAAAAAAAGATCGCATTTTTTCGGCAAAAAAGATCGCAATTTTCCGACAAAAAAAGATCGCAATTTTCCAAACAAAAAAAGATTGCATTTTTCCGACAAAAAAGATCTCAATTTTCTGTCAAAAAAGATCGCAATTTTCCGCCAAAAAAAGATCGCAATTTTCCAAACAAAAAAAGATTACAATTTTCTGACAAAAAAAGATCGCAATTTTCTGACAAAAAAAGATCGCAATTTTCCGACAAAAAGATCGCAAGTTTCAGACAAAAAAAGATCGCATTTTTTCAGCAAAAAAGATCGCAATTTTCCGACAAAAAAAGATCGCAATTTTCCAAACAAAAAAAGATTGCATTTTTCCGACAAAAAAGATCTCAATTTTATGTCAAAAAAGATCGCAATTTTCCGCCAAAAAAAGATCGCAATTTTCCAAACAAAAAAAGATTACAATTTTCTGACAAAAAAAGATCGCAATTTTCTGACAAAAAAAGATCGCAATTTTCCGACAAAAAGATCGCAAGTTTCAGACAAAAAAAGATCGCATTTTTTCGGCAAAAAAGATCGCAATTTTCCGACAAAAAAAGATCGCAATTTTCCAAACAAAAAAAGATTGCATTTTTCCGACAAAAAAGATCTCAATTTTCTGTCAAAAAAGATCGCAATTTTCCGCCAAAAAAAGATCGCAATTTTCCAAACAAAAAAAGATTACAATTTTCTGACAAAAAAAGATCGCAATTTTCTGACAAAAAAAGATCGCAATTTTCTGACAAAAAGATTGCAAGTTTCAGACAAAAAAAGATCGCATTTTTTTGGCAAAAAAGATCGCAATTTTCTGACAAAAAAAGATCGCAATTTTCCAAACAAAAAAAGATTGCATTTTTCCGACAAAAAAGATCTCAATTTTCTGTCAAAAAAGATCGCAATTTTCCGCCAAAAAAAGATCGCAATTTTCCAAACAAAAAAAGATTACAATTTTCTGACAAAAAAAGATCGCAATTTTCTGACAAAAAAAGATCGCAATTTTCCGACAAAAAGATCGCAAGTTTCAGACAAAAAAAGATCGCATTTTTTCGGCAAAAAAGATCGCAATTTTCCGACAAAAAAAGATAGCAATTTCCTGACAAAAAAATTTACAATTTTCCAAACAAAAAAGTTCGCAATTTTCCGACAAAAAAGTTCGCAATTTTCCGACAAAAAAGATCTCAATTTTCTGACAAAAAAGATCGCAATTTTCAGACAAAAAAAGATCGCATTTTTCAGACAAAAAAAGATCGCATTTTTCCGACAAAAAAGATGACAATTTTCTGACAAAAAAGATCGCATTTTTCCGACAAAAAAGATCGCATTTTTCCGACAAAAAAGATCGCAATTTTCCGACAAAAAAAGATCGCAATTTTCCACCAAAAAAGTTCGTAATTTTCCGACAAAAAAGATCGCAATTTTCCGACAAAAAAGATCGCAATTTTCCACCAAAAAAGTTCGCAATTTTCCAAACAAAAAACATTGCAATTTTCCAACAAAAAGATAGCATTTTTCTGACAAAAAAGATCTCAATTTTCTGACAAAAAAGATCACAATTTTCCGACAAAAAAAGATCGCATTTTTCTGACAAATAAGATCGCAATTTTCCGACAGAAAAATTCGCAATTTTCTGACAAAAAACATCACAATTTTCCGACAAAAAAGATCGCAATTTTCAGGCAAAAAAGTTCACAATTTTCCGTCAAAAAAGTTCACAATTTTCCGCCAAAAAAGATCGCAATTTTCCGACAAAAAAAGATCGCAATTTTCAGGCAAAAAAAGATCGCATTTTTCCGACAAAAAAGATCGCAATTTTCAGGCAAAAAAAGATTGCATTTTTCCGACAAAAAAATTCGCAATTTTCCGACAAAAAAAGATGGCATTTTTTCGACAAAAAAGATCACAATTTTCCGTCAAAAAAGATCGCAATTTTCCGACAAAAAAAGATCGCATTTTTTCGTCAAAAAAGATCGCAATTTTCCGACAAAAAAAGATCGCATTTTTTCGACAAAAAAGATCGCAATTTTCCGACAAAAAAAGATCGCAATTTTCCAACAAAAAAAGATCGCATTTTTCTGACAAGAAAGATCGCAATTTTCCGACAAAAAAGATCTCAATTTTCTGTCAAAAAAAAAGATAGCAATTTTCCGACAAAAAATGATCGCAATTTTTCACCAAAAAAAGATCGTAATTTTCAGACAAAAAAAGATCGCATTTTTCCAACAAAAAATATCGCAATTTTCCGACAAAAAAATCACAATTTTCCAAACAAAAAAGATCGCAATTTTCCGCCAAAAAAGATCGCAATTTTCCGACAAAAAAAGATCTGATTTTTTCGACAAAAAAGATCGCAGTTTTCCACCAAAAAAATATCGCAATTTTCCGACAAAAAAAGATCGCATTTTTCTGACAAGAAAGATCGCAATTTTCTGACAAAAAAGATCTCAATTTTCTGTCAAAAAAGATCGCAATTTTCCGACAAAAAAGATCTCAATTTTCTGTCAAAAAAGATTACATTTTTCCTACAAAAAAAGATCACAATTTTCCGACAAAAAAGGATCGCAATTTTTCACCAAAAAGAGATCACAATTTTCGGACAAAAAAAGATCGCATTTTTTCGACAAAAAAGATCGCAATTTTCTGACAAAAAAGGATCGCAATTTTTCACCAAAAAGAGATCGCAATTTTCCGACAAAAAAGGATCGCAATTTTTCACCAAAAAAAGATCGCAATTTTCGGACAAAAAAAGATCGCATTTTTTCGACAAAAAAGATCGCAATTTTCCGACAAAAAAAGATCGCAATTTTCCAACAAAAAAAGATCGCAATTTTCAGGCAAAAAAAGATCGCATTTTTCCGACAAAAAAGATCGCAATTTTCAGGCAAAAAAAGATTGCATTTTTCCGACAAAAAAATTCGCAATTTTCCGACAAAAAAAGATGGCATTTTTTCGACAAAAAAGATCACAATTTTCCGTCAAAAAAGATCGCAATTTTCCGACAAAAAAAGATCGCATTTTTTCGACAAAAAAGATCGCAATTTTCCGATAAAAAAAGATCGCAATTTTCCAACAAAAAAAGATCGCATTTTTCTGACAAGAAAGACCGCAATTTTCCGACAAAAAAGATCACAGTTTTCCACCAAAAAAAGATCGCAATTTTCCGACAAAAAAAGATCGCATTTTTCTGACAAGAAAGATCGCAATTTTCCGACAAAAAAGATCTCAATTTTCTGTCAAAAAAGATCGCATTTTTCTTACAAAAAAAGATAGCAATTTTCCGACAAAAAACATCGCAATTTTCCGACAAAAAAGATAGCAATTTTCAGGCAAAAAAAGATTGCAATTTTCCGCCAAAAAAGTTCGCAATTTTCCAACAAAAAAAGATGGCATTTTTTCGACAAAAAAGATCACAATTTTCCGTCAAAAAAGATTGCAATTTTCCGACAAAAAAAGATCGCATTTTTTCGACAAAAAAGTTCGCAATTTTCCGCCAAAAAAGATCACAATTTTCTGACAAAAAAAGATCTGATTTTTTCGACAAAAAAGATCACAGTTTTCCACCAAAAAAAGATCGCAATTTTCCGACAAAAAAGATCTCAATTTTCTGTCAAAAAAGATTGCATTTTTCCTACAAAAAAAGATAGCAATTTTCCAACAAAAAACATCGCAATTTTCCGACAAAAAAGATAGCAATTTTCAGGCAAAAAAAGATTGCAATTTTCCGACAAAAAAATCCACAATTTTCAGACAAAAAAAACGCAATTTTCCGACAAAAAAGATTGCAATTTTCAGGCAAAAAAAGATTGCATTTTTCCGACAAAAAAATTCGCAATTTTCAGACAAAAAAAGATGGCATTTTTTCGACAAAAAAGATCACAATTTTCCGTCAAAAAAGATCACAATTTTCCGTCAAAAAAGATCGCAATTTTCCGACAAAAAAAGATGGCATTTTTTCGACAAAAAAGATCGCAATTTTCCGACAAAAAAAGATCGCATTTTTTCGACAAAAAAGATCGCAATTTTCCGACAAAAAAAATCACAATTTTCCGACAAAAAAAATCACAATTTTCCAAACAAAAAAGATCGCAATTTTCCGTCAAAAAAGATCACAATTTTCCGCCAAAAAAGATCGCAATTTTTCGACAAAAAAAATCACATTTTTCTGACAAAAAAATCACATTTTTTCGACAAAAAAGTTCGCAATTTTCTGCCAAAAAAGATCGCAATTTTCCGACAAAAAAAATCACATTTTTCTGACAAAAAAGATCGCATTTTTTCGACAAAAAAGTTCGCAATTTTCTGCCAAAAAAGATCGCAATTTTCCGACAAAAAAAGATTGCATTTTTCTGACAAAAAAGATCACAATTTTCCACCAAAAAAAGATCGCAATTTTCCGACAAAAAAAGATCGCATTTTTCTGACAAGAAAGATCACAATTTTCCGACAAAAAAGATCTCAATTTTCTGTCAAAAAAGATCGCATTTTTCCAGCAAAAAAAGAGCAATTTTCCAACAAAAAAGGATCGCAATTTTCCACCAAAAAAAGATCGCAATTTTCGGACAAAAAAGATCGCATTTTTCCAACAAAAAAGATCGCAATTTTCCGACAAAAAAAATCACAATTTTCCAACAAAAAAGATCGTAATTTTCCGACAAAAAAGATCGCAATTTTCCGACAAAAAAGATCGCAATTTTCCGACAAAAAAGATCGCAATTTTCCGCCAAAAAAAGATTACAATTTTCCAAACAAAAAAAGATCGCATTTTTCTGACAAGAAAGATCGTAATTTTCCGACAAAAAAGATCTCAATTTTCTGTCAAAAAAGATCGCATTTTTCCAACAAAAAAAGATTGTATTTTTCCAACAAAAAAGATCGCATTTTTTCGACAAAAAAGATCGCATTTTTCCGACAAAAAAATTCGCAATTTTCCGACAAAAAAGATCGCAATTTTCCGACAAAAAAGATCGCAATTTTCAGACAAAAAAAGATCGCAATTTTCCACCAAAAAAGTTCGCAATTTTCCGCCAAAAAAGATTGCAATTTTCCACCAAAAAAGTTCGCACTTTTCCGCCAAAAAAAGATGGCATTTTTTCGACAAAAAAGATTGCAATTTTCCGACAAAAAAAGATCGCAATTTTCCGACAAAAAAAATCACAATTTTCCAACAAAAAAGATCGCAATTTTCCGACAAAAAAGATCGCAATTTTCCGACAAAAAAGATCGCAATTTTCCGACAAAAAAGATCGCAATTTTCCGTCAAAAAAGATCGCAATTTTCCGACAAAAAAGATCGCAATTTTCCGACAAAAAAGATCGCAATTTTCCGTCAAAAAAGATCGCAATTTTCCAAACAAAAAAGATCGCATTTTTCTGACAAGAAAGATCGTAATTTTCCGACAAAAAAGATCTCAATTTTCTGTCAAAAAAGATTGCATTTTTCCAACAAAAAAGATCGCATTTTTCCAACAAAAAAGATCGCATTTTTTCGACAAAAAAGATCGCATTTTTCCGACAAAAAAATTCGCAATTTTCTGACAAAAAAGATTGCAATTTTCCGACAAAAAAGATCGCAATTTTCAGACAAAAAAAGATCGCAATTTTCCACCAAAAAAGTTCGCAATTTTCTGCCAAAAAAGATTGCAATTTTCCACCAAAAAAGTTCGCAATTTTCCGCCAAAAAAAGATGGCATTTTTTCGACAAAAAAGATCGCAATTTTCCGACAAAAAAAGATCGTATTTTTTTGACAAAAAAGATCGCATTTTTTCGACAAAAAAGATCGCATTTTTTCGACAAAAAAGATCGCAATTTTCCGACAAAAAAGATCGCAATTTTCAGGCGAAAAAAGATTGCAATTTTCCGCCAAAAAAGTTCGCAATTTTCCGCCAAAAACGATCGCAATTTTCCGTCAAAAAAGATCGCAATTTTCCGACAAAAAAAGATCACAATTTTCCGCCAAAAAAGATTGTATTTTTCTGTCAAAAAAACCCCACAATTTTCTGTCAAAAAAGATGGCATTTTTTCGACAAAAAAGATCGCAATTTTCAGGCAAAAAAAGATGGCGTTTTTTTGACAAAAAAGATCGCAATTTTCCGTCAAAAAAGATCGCAATTTTCCGACAAAAAAAGATCGCATTTTTCTGACAAAAAAGATTGCAATTTTCCAAACAAAAAAGTTTGCAATTTTCCAACAAAAAGATCGCAATTTTCCGACAAAAAAGATCGCAATTTTCCAAACAAAAAAGATAGCAATTTTCCGACAAAAAAAATCGCAATTTTCCAAACAAAAAAGTTCGCAATTTTCCGACAAAAAAGATCGCAATTTTCCGACAAAAAAGATCGCAATTTTCCGAAAAAAAGATCGCAATTTTCCGACAAAAAAGATCGCAATTTTCCGAAAAAAAAATCACAATTTTCTGAACAAAAAACTAGCAATTTTCTGAACAAAAAACATTGCAATTTTCTGACAAAAAAAATTCGCAATTTTCCAAACAAAAAAAGATAGCAATTTTCTGGCAAGGAAAGATCGCATTTTTCTGACAAAGGTTGCAATTTTCCGAAAAAAACATTGCAATTTTCCGAAGAAAAAGATTGCAATTTTCCGACAAAAAAAGATCACAATTTTCAGAACCAAAAACAGAGCAATTTTTCGACAAAAAAAGATTGCAATTTTCCGAACAAAAAAGATCGCAATTTTCTGACAAAAAAAAAGATCTCAATTTTCCGGAATGACATGGAGCAAAGGGTCACAGGTGGGATTTCAGATGAGATCAGATGAGGCAGATGCTCTACCAACTGAGCTAAACAAACACCTCTGCTCTCTGCTTTTATTTCATAAAACAGTCGTCAGTGTTGTATTACATTACACTTTGACCACCTTTAAACATTTGGAACATATTTTTATATTTTTTTAAACATTTTGAACATTTCTAAAAATTGTAGTAAAAAGAAAAGAAAACTGCTATTTTTGTGACTGTTCAACAAAATTTGTCCACAAGATGATAAAGTGTTCTAATACATAAAATCAGCACAAAATGAAGAAATTGAGATAAAAACAGGCTAAAGAGCTAAAAACAGTCAAACTGTTCAAAGTGATTAAACAGAGAGCATGAAGAGATGGTGTGTGCCCTAAATTTTTAAACTGGCTGAAAAGTCTTCAATAAAATTTGATCGAATTCATGGTTGGTGTTTATTATTAGGGCCCGAGCACGCACTGTGTGCAGGGCCCTATTGTTTTTCGTTTGGACGTTTTCTTCCCCAAAGTAAATCGCGTTTTCGACGGCCTATATGTACTCGAAAAGTTGCGAAAATTTGCCTACCCCCCCAAAGTCGGGCGTAAAATTACGTATTTTGGGGGTCTCGCACATGGGCGTACAGAAATGGCTCTACGGCGCCACCTACGTTTTCGTTTTCGGAGGAGCATCTGGACACGGTTTCATCCACCAGCACGAAACTTTGTGGGAGTATGTAAACGACCGAGACGCACAAAAAAGTCTCTCGGAGACCCGGGCTATATCGAAGCGTACGCCGTGCACTTTGTTCCAAAGTTGGCGTTTTCGTGTTTTTGGGGTCATTTTCAGGGCTCGTATTTGAACGAACTCCTCCTAGGGCTTTCGTCCTATCTGTTTGAAACTTGGCGTGTGGTTTCGTAAGGCCTCGACCATGAAAAGTTATCAAAATCGCAAGTTTTCGATTTACTGTGTGAGAGGGGCGGGGCCACGAAATTTGGCGATTTGGCGTGAAATTTCGACGGGCTATAACTTCGCCAAAAATACTCCAACCTTCACCAAACTTCTCGTATATAATCGCAGTCTGGCCTAGAATACATTTCCATAAAAATATTTGGAGGTTATCACAGCACCCCCTAGTGGCGACCGAAAAGACCACTTTTTTCGAAATGACGTCCAGCTTGGAAAATATTGACCATATCCACCTCAAACTAGGTGGAGATGTTGTCAAGGCCTTGGGGTTGACATTTGAGAAAGAATTTCAACTTTTCATCAGAGGGCGTGGCCGTGACGGCGCGTCAAAGTCAACCGTGCAGATTTTTTCGCTAAAAAAACAAACTCCATTGACTTTTTGGGATGATTTTCAGGCAAAGCTGCTGTGCTTTCAGATACTTTCTCAGACCTGTCTGAAACCTCTTGTGGTTGTTAAGAACACTATTATGCAAAGTTCGGCTGCATAATTAATGAGAGGGCGCTGCGAAATCGCTCTATAGCGCCCCCTTGCATTTGTCTTGGAGGCAGCCCCGCCACAGCTTTGGACACAGAGTTATGAAACCTCAGCCGAATTGTAGAGGGAGGCAAGATCTACAAAAAAGTCTCTTGGCGCAATGGGCCAAAAATGAACAGGAAGCCAGATATTTAAGAATGAAAGTCACCATTTTCGCTGGTTCCAGCTGGCTGAGGTGAAAAAACTATCTCCATCGACTTTTTGCATGATTTTGAGGCAAAACCGTTGGGCTTTCTTATACCTTGTCAGAGCTGTCTGAAACTTCTTGTGGTTATTAAGATGAATAAGATGCAAAGTTCGGCTGCATCATTAATTAGGCAACGGCGCAAAATTGCTCCATAGCGCCTCCCTTGATGTTTTCTCTGAGGACAATTTTTTCCACAATTTTGGACACAGAAGTTTGAAACCTCAGCCGTACTGTGAACATGGAAAGGCCTACAAAACAGTCTCTTGGAGTAATGGGCTAAAATGGACAATGAAAATCACTGTTTTTTGCCGTTTCAGATTGGCTGAGAAGGGGTCCTATTTGAACTAACTCCTCCTAGGTATTTTATCCAATTGACTTCAAACTTGGTAGATGAGTTCATAGACACTTCCTGAGTAAAAGTTATCAAAATCATGAATTTTGAAGAAACGGTGTGGGCGTGGCGCTCCCTCAGATTTTGACTGTTTGTCCCAATTCTGGCTAATGTGTGTGCTCAATTGAACGAAACGCTTTGAAAGCGTGGAAGGCTCGCGCGTTTTCCGACTGCTGCCTTCCGACGTGCCAGCCCGTCGAGTTGCGTGGGAGTGCGAGGGCCCGTTCAACGCTGCTTGCAGCTTTAATTATTATTATTATTTCTTTTTTACTACTCTGAACACAGCTTTGTCGCATTTGTTCCTTCATCCTCTACCATAGTTTGGTTGTTTTTGGAGAGTGCATCATTTCTTTGGCTGTGTCCCAATTCAGGGGCTGCATCATTCAAAGGGTGCATTTGAAGGCTGATTACGTCACAACGCTGCACAAAGGCTGTCCCAATTCGAAGGCTCCTAATGCGGCCTTCTTTTCCGTCTTCTTTGAGGATGCATTGCAAGTATCCATCACAGCCTCACATATCCCAGGATTCTTTGCGTGCCGCTGTTCAGTGCCGGGAAACATGCAATAATGGCGGCACCAAGCGGCTACGTTAAGTATTACCATATGACAACAGGTGTGCAGCTGGTGACGCAACCAGGAAAAGCATCGAAGGCTAGACCATCTCATTTAACAACAGTTGATGTGGTCTTTGAAGGACCCTCAGAAGAAAGCTGAGAAACCTGCATCCCTCGAAGGATGCAGCCCCTAAATTGGGACAAAGCTTTTGATTCCTCTATTATAATGAACAAATGAAAATGTACTGTGTGTTTTTATTACTCAGTGTTTAATCCAACATTCAGTGAAACAAATAAAACCTTCACATGAAATTTAATCATCTCTAACCTCAGATTATAACTTCAAACTTTGATTTTTCTTCTTTATCAGTTTATCTTCTTTTTTATAAACATGCACTTTATATCATGTTTATGTTGTTTCTAATCATCATTTTGTGGCAAGAGGCAAGGTCTGCCACGAACAAGTCAGCTGATTAAAAACACTTAATTTAATGTTTAATAACTAATCAGAGCTCTCCCAGTTTTAGAGACAGATCAGACTGTCAGATTTTATATTTACAAACAAAAACATCAAACATGTTTTCTTCTTCAGCTTTTACAATACAACATACTACACACAGTACACAACACACACACACTTGCTGTTCAGACTGAGACAGAACCAGAGGATTGCAAACATGGTGGACAGCTGAATTGTCTTCATGACATCCCACTAAGGAAGAAAAACTGATGAGGCTGAAAACTCATGAACAAGAAACTTTTAATTCTGAAAATATGAAACAAGAAAAACAAAGTCTGACAGATTGTTGAATTTCCACCACAGGATGGCGTCTCAGCTTTACTTTGACCTTCACAGTCTGACCCTGAAAAACATTACAACAAAATATATAATATTATATATTTATATGTAATAATATTTATAAACAGAATATATTCATTCATTCAAATGTATAAACACAATGTAATATAAACAAAATATGTATACACATAAATTTATACACAATATAGTATAAACAAAATATATTCATAAACACAACATGGACAGTGTGTTTACATAATGCAGTGTGTGTGTGTTTGTCTCATCAATCACTGTAAATAAATAATCAACATTTAAACAGGAACTGATTTTATTGACCCAGAGAGAAAATCAAGATTCCAATAGCAGCATGAGACACAATAAACACACAGTAAACATTAAAGTTAACATATACTAGAGTAAACACACGTTAAACCTCTGAGCTAACCCGTATTTAAATTAAAATGGTGCTAAGATCTTTCTGAATAGAAAACTATATACAAATAAAAATAGAGTGAAATTTGTCAGGATGAAGAAAATAGATACAAAATACAAATCGCATTAATTGTAATAATAGTAAAAATAAAAAAAAAATACTAAAAAATAATAAAAAATATATATATATAAAATTAAATTAAGCTGTAGA
The DNA here is from genome assembly GCA_023373845.1 of Nibea coibor. Lineage (NCBI taxonomy): Eukaryota > Metazoa > Chordata > Actinopteri > Sciaenidae > Nibea > Nibea coibor. The sequence continues at coordinate 196,110 of CM041739.1, read as the reverse complement.
CGCTGAATGAAAATGCTGTCATCCACTCACCTTTGTGCAGGAACCTGTCATTAAAGACTGACACCTGGGGGAAGCCACGCCCCTTCCTGAGCGGCTTCAACAGCTGCTTCACGCTACAGGGATACACCCCGGAAGTACGTGTTTACGCCTTCAAAATAAAAGCGTGACACTTGATACAGGAGTATTGGTGAAGAACATTAAATGTGACGTCATGTTTTTATATTTTTACTGTTAATACATCTTTTAGTTTGAAATATACAAAGACTTGTAAACAAAAATGAAATATAAAATAATTCTCTCATCTCCGCAAACTGTCTAAAACCTGGACGTAGTCTCTGTGACGTCCCCGCAGACTGTCTAAAACCCGGACGTAGTCTCTGTGACTGTCACAGACTGTCTAAAACCTGGACGCAGTCTCTGTGACGTCCCGCAGACTGTCTAAAACCTGGACGTAGTCTCTGTGACGTCCTACAGACTGTCTAAAACCTGGACGCAGTCTCTGTGACGTCCCGCAGACTGTCTAAAACCTGGACGTAGTCTCTGTGACGTCCTACAGACTGTCTAAAACCTGGACGCAGTCTCTGTGACGTCCTACAGACTGTCTAAAACCTGGACGTAGTCTCTGTGACGTCCCGCAGACTGTCTAAAACCTGGACGTAGTCTCTATGACTGTCACAGACTGTCTAAAACCTGGACGTAGTCTCTGTGACGTCCCGCAGACTGTCTAAAACCTGGACGTAGTCTCTGTGACGTCCCGCAGACTGTCTAAAACCTGGACGTAGTCTCTGTGACGTCCCGCAGACTGTCTAAAACCTGGACGTTAGTTTCGCTCTTAACTTTCCTTTCCATTACGTTCATCGCCACTTTATACATTTTATTTTTGAAATGGAAACCGGAAGTGTAACGGTTCATTTCGTCACCTTGTTAATCTGTCCTGGCTCGGTGTCAGTTCGGTCCGTTAAGTTTGTCGAGTTTCTCCGTCGCCACCGCTCGGCTGGGTTGGGCAACTTTTCTTCACGTTGGTGACATTTTATTCTTTATAATTTAAAATTAGTTCTCGTGACTTCCGGAGTCTGCTGACTCGGAGGCTGTTAGCTGTTAGCGCGCACAGTAAACGTCACTTTAAAGCTAACGGAGCTAACAGCTAACTAACGGAGGTCATACTTTAAACACACTTCCGGTTCTGGTTCGACTTCTTTAGTTGGAACATTGACCAAACCTCCGAGTCCGAAACTTTCAAACTTTCCAGACAACTTTGACCGGACATGGAGCCTGAAGGCAGCAGCTAACAGGCGGTCACACGGTACTTTTCCGCCTTGGTAAGAACCCGTCCTGGTCTCCAGAACCCCCGGTGGATCCTGAACACTCGGCCCAGTTGGTGAAGCCGTCAGCCGGGATGGCCGGAGACTCCACCGTAAACTTTAACCTGCTACACCGAACTTGTAAGCTCGTGGTGCTGCTCTGCTTCCTCCATATCTCCGTCACCATCGTCTTCTACGTCCGCTCCTTGGACATCCGGTTTGCCTTCGTCCAGAACCAGCAGTCCCATAACAATGGGACCCAACAGAACCAGCTCAGAAACACCGCCTTCATCCCCAAGACAGAGGTGCAGCAGGTGAAGAAGGAGACCAAAAAACAGCCCAGACCTCCGGACACGAAGAAGGCTGAAGAGCCCGACAAGAAGCTGGACAAGTGCCCGGAAACATCGCCTCTGCTCGGTAAGACACAGACAGGACACCGGCCTGAACCAACCACCAGAGGACACAGAGACAGTGACAGACAGAGAGAGAGAGAGACAGTGACAGACAGAGAGAGAGAGAGAGAGACGGTGACAGACAGAGAGAGAGAGACAGTGACAGACAGAGAGAGAGAGAGACAGTGACAGACAGAGAGAGAGAGAGACGGTGACAGACAGAGAGAGAGAGAGACGGTGACAGACAGAGAGAGAGAGAGACAGTGACAGACAGAGAGAGAGAGAGACAGTGACAGACAGAGAGAGAGAGAGAGACGGTGACAGACAGAGAGAGAGAGAGACAGTGACAGACAGAGAGAGAGAGAGACAGTGACAGACAGAGAGAGAGAGAGAGACGGTGACAGACAGAGAGAGAGAGAGACGGTGACAGACAGAGAGAGAGAGAGACAGTGACAGACAGAGAGAGAGAGAGAGACAGTGACAGACAGAGAGAGAGAGAGACAGTGACAGACAGAGAGAGAGAGAGAGACGGTGACAGACAGAGAGAGAGAGAGACAGTGACAGACAGAGAGAGAGAGAGAGAGACGGTGACAGACAGAGAGAGAGAGAGACAGTGACAGACAGAGAGAGAGAGAGAGACGGTGACAGACAGAGAGAGAGAGAGAGACAGACAGAGAGAGAGAGAGAGACGGTGACAGACAGAGAGAGAGAGAGACAGTGACAGACAGAGAGAGAGAGACAGTGACAGACAGAGAGAGAGAGAGACAGTGACAGACAGAGAGAGAGAGAGACAGAGACAGACAGAGAGAGAGAGAGAGAGAGACAGAGAGAGAGAGAGAGACAGTGACAGACAGAGAGAGAGAGAGAGAGAGACAGTGACAGACAGAGAGAGAGAGAGAGAGAGACGGTGACAGACAGAGAGAGAGAGAGACAGTGACAGACAGAGAGAGAGAGAGAGAGAGACAGTGACAGACAGAGAGAGAGAGAGAGACAGTGACAGACAGAGAGAGAGGGAGACAGTGACAGACAGAGAGAGAGAGAGAGACAGTGACAGACAGAGAGAGAGAGAGAGACAGTGACAGACAGAGAGAGAGAGAGAGAGAGAGACGGTGACAGACAGAGAGAGAGAGAGAGAGAGACGGTGACAGACAGAGAGAGAGAGACAGTGACAGACAGAGAGAGAGACGGTGACAGAGAGAGACGGTGACAGACAGAGAGAGAGAGAGACAGTGACAGACAGAGAGAGAGAGACAGTGACAGACAGAGAGAGAGAGACAGTGACAGACAGAGAGAGAGAGAGAGAGACGGTGACAGACAGAGACAGTGACAGACAGAGACAGACAGACGAGACAGGCAGACAGACAGTGACAGACAGACAGAGACAGACAGAGATAGAGAGAGACGGTGACAGACAGAGAGAGACGGTGACAGAGACAGTGACAGACAGACAGAGACAGACAGAGATAGAGAGAGACGGTGACAGACAGAGACAGTGACAGACAGAGAGAGAGAGAGACAGACAGAGAGAGAGAGAGACGGTGACAGACAGAGAGAGAGAGAGACGGTGACAGAGAGAGAGAGAGACAGTCAGACAGACTGTGACAGAGAGAGAGAGAGAGAGAGACGGTGACAGACAGAGAGAGAGACGGTGACAGACAGAGAGAGAGACAGTGACAGACAGAGAGAGAGAGAGACGGTGACAGACAGAGAGAGAGACCGTGACAGACAGAGAGAGAGACAGTGACAGACAGAGAGAGAGAGAGACGGTGACAGACAGAGAGAGAGACGGTGACAGACAGAGACAGTGACAGACAGAGAGAGAGAGAGAGACGGTGACAGACAGAGACAGACAGACAGAGACAGACAGTGACAGACAGAGACAGACAGTGACAGTGACAGACAGACAGAGACAGACAGAGATAGAGAGAGACGGTGACAGACAGAGAGAGAGAGACAGACAGACAGAGACAGACAGTGACAGTGACAGACAGACAGAGACAGACAGAGAGAGAGAGAGAGAGTGACAGTGACAGACAGACAGAGACAGACAGTGACAGACAGACAGAGATAGTGACAGACAGACAGAGACAGACAGTGACAGACAGACAGTGACAGTGACAGACAGACAGAGACAGACAGAGATAGAGAGAGACGGTGACAGACAGACAGAGACAGACAGAGACAGTGACAGACAGACAGAGATAGTGACAGACAGACAGAGACAGACAGTGACAGACAGACAGACAGACAGACAGTGACAGACAGACAGTGACAGACAGACAGTGACAGACAGACAGAGACAGTGACAGACAGACAGAGACAGACAGACAGACAGTGACAGACAGACAGAGACAGACAGACAGAGACAGTGACAGACGGACAGACAGAGACAGACAGACAGAGACAGACAGAGAGAGACAGTGACAGACAGACAGAGACAGACAGTGACAGACAGACAGAGACAGTGACAGACAGACAGAGACAGACAGAGATAGAGAGAGACAGTGACAGACAGACAGTGACAGACGGACAGTGACAGACAGACAGAGACAGACAGAGATAGAGAGAGACTGTGACAGACAGAGACAGTGACAGACAGTGACAGACAGAGACAGTGACAGACAGAGATAGAGAGAGATGGTGACAGACAGAGAGAGAGACAGACAGACAGTGACAGACAGAGACAGTGACAGACAGAGACAGACAGACAGTGACAGACAGACAGAGACAGTGACAGACAGACAGTGACAGACAGACAGAGACAGTGACAGACAGACAGTGACAGTGACAGACAGACAGTGACAGACAGAGATAGAGAGAGATGGTGACAGACAGAGAGAGAGACAGACAGACAGAGACAGACAGTGACAGACAGAGACAGTGACAAACAGAGACAGACAGACAGTGACAGACAGACAGAGACAGTGACAGACAGACAGTGACAGACAGACAGAGACAGTGACAGACAGAGACAGTGACAGACAGACAGTGACAGACAGTGACAGACAGACAGACAGAGACAGACAGAGATAGAGAGACAGTGACAGACAGACAGAGACAGTGACAGACAGTGACAGACAGACAGAGACAGTGACAGACAGTGACAGACAGACAGAGACAGTGACAGACAGTGACAGACAAACTCTCCTGTTCTCTGGTGATGACAGTTGGACTGTACTTAACTAAGACACACCTGAAGAACCTGCCTGTCTGGTTGGAGGTAGATCTTTGGTTCTGTTGGTTCTGTTCTGCTGTTAGATGTTCTGGTTTTCAACTGACCTGAGCTCTGAGGTCACTTCCTGTCTGAAACACTGAGGGGCGGAGCCTAGAGGTGTGGGTGTACATGACTGTTCTGACTGCTTTTGGTCCTGATCTGTGTTTGAGTGTCCTGGGCTGACACTATGTAGAGTGTCTGTTTATTATCAGTCCATGTTGTCTTAGCTGTGACCTCCAGAACCTCCAGAACCAAAACATCAGGTCCTCAGGCCCCCCCTCCTTAGACCGCGAGTCAGTACCTGTGGTTCTGGTTGTGGTCCCTCAGATTCCCTGTGGTCCCTCAGATTCAGTCCCCTGGTCCCGTTGCCTTCAGGAGTGTGCTTGATTTGTGTATCTGTGTGTCTCAGTGGGTCCCCTGCGGGTGGAGTTTAATGTCCCGGTGAGTCTGGAGCAGATCAAGAAAGACAATGTGAAGCTCCGCCCAGGTGGACGCTTCACGCCGGAGGACTGCGAGGCGCAGCAAAAGGTCGCCATCATCATTCCATTCAGGAAACGAGACGAGCACCTCAAATACTGGCTGCACTACCTCCACCCGATCCTGCAGAGGCAGCAGCTTGACTACGGAGTCTACGTCATCAACCAGGTACGCTGTGAGGTCATATGGCTACACAAACTGGACTGGTTTCTTTATGCTAAGCTAACTGTTGGTAGTAATTGTACAGTCTCAGTGTTTGTCCGTAGGTCTATACGTTATCTGTGAGGTCACTGTGTGTTAAAGAGACACAACACGATGCAAGCACACAAAAGACTCTGATCAAACTCTATCATGACTGTTTGAACTCAAGGTGCACCATTGAAAAGGTCCTGGAAATATCCTGGAATGTTTCGATAAAAAAGAAAACCTCATAAAGATAGGGTGTGTGTGTGGGTGTGTGTCTATTTGTGTGTCTGTGTGTGTGTCTAATTGTGTTCTAGTCTTATCTGAAAGCAAAGACACACTTATTCAGTAATCACAGCGACGCTCTGACAGCAAGTCCAGTCCGGCCTGGTTCTGTTAGCATGCAAATGGCAGATTCAGTTAGCAGCAGTTAATTAGCAGTTAGCTACTTTAGCAAGTGAAGAACACCTGAAAATAACCAAACATGGAGACAGGAGGACAGGTGGGAGTATGTGTCCTGGGTTAGGGTTAGACGACATTTTGACATTAAATATTGTTTGATTGTGTCAATAAAGATTTGCATGTTTAATGACTGTGACCTCTGCTGCCTCTTCTTCTGCTGCTGCTGCTGCTTCTTCTTCTTCTTCTTCTTCTTCTGTGGTTTGTTTGACTCACAGTTGTTGTTCTTTCTCCTGTCTGTGTCCTTTCTCCTCTTCCTCATCTTCCTCCTTTACTTCCTCACTCACACCACCACCCCCTCCCCTCTGCATGTCAGGCAATTCTGACCAATGGCTGTGGTCGCTGGAGACGTTGACACCCGCCCCCTGCTTGGTCTCGGCCAATAGCAGCTGGCGCTGTCAGAGGGGGCTTCACTGGTAATTCAGCTTGTTGCTTCTTTTTTTCTGTCTTTTTCTACAAAGCACGCCATTTTAAAATGTTGATCATGTGACACCAACATGTGACCTGATCTGTGTTAACCTGTGTGTGCAACTTCAAACTTCAGTCAGAGTTCAGTCAAACATAAATTTTAAGTAAGTTCAGGTCCAGATCATTTAACCTAATGAATCTGGTCTTACAGAACGTCTGTACAACACGGATAGGGTCAATTAATTAATTATGACACACCTTCCCCTCATGTAACCTGTTGACTGTCCAAACGTCAGATCTGAAAATCTATGTTCATAAATGGAATCAAAGATCTATGGTATTATTTCACTTTACTACAGAACACTGAACTCTGTTCTTTGACGTATAACTAATTTCCATGTTTGAGATAAGAAAAGGCTGAACAAATTGTAGATCAGAGTTACACTTCCTGCCTGTCCAGATCAATTAAATTCACTTTTATTTATATAGCAGCAAATCATAAAGAAGAAAAACTTCATCCACAAATTAAGAAGTTTTTGTCTGCAGCCATCTCGGCTCGTCCAGACGAACAGTTCATTCATTTTGTGTAAGAATATCTTTGACTTTCAGACAACACCACCACCACATCGGTACATGGATGTAGACAGCTGTTGGTAGAAGATGGAGGGAAATTGGATTTCAGGTCCTGGGTGGATGTCAGGCAGCTGTGTGTGGATGTTTTAAAGTCATTATGTTCGCCTGCTCTTATTCAGTTGCTTGTTAAACGTGTCAAGGCAGCCGCTCTGTCAGCCCTTCAGGTAGTAAACAACTTAACACCTGAGAGCTCAGCGCAGGTGTTGGTTGCCTGGCAACCTGTGGTGTGTTTACTGCTGCGTGCAGCCAAATGGTGGAGGCAGACTCTGCTCTGTTTCATATCCAACAGGAAAACATCCAGAGTCACTGAGGTCACCTGATCAGGTGTGTTAGTGATGCAGGCAGGATGGGGCGGGGCAGTTTGGATGTCAGCTTTCAGGTGAGACAGTGAAAGGAGACACTCAGGTGAACTCATTCTGTCAGTCCAAACAAAGACATTCAGATCAGATTAACTCTGAACAAACAACCTGTGCTCATCCCCCCGAGCTGTGAGGCATTCAGGGATCCCTGCCTGTTTTAACGACCATAATGTTAGGTACAGACATTGAAGTGTACGCAGTGTCAGCTGACAGCAGAGTGGCTGCTCACTAAACAAATTTATTAACATTAGAAACAACAAAAGAAATGCAAACCTAGCAGATGTCGGTCAAATTCCACCAACCAAGAAAAGCTGTGATACACCGACTTTACACAGAACCAACAAAAGGAGCGTCCCGGGTCAGGTCCTGGTCCCTGGTTCTAATGTCTTTCTAATGTGGTTCTAATGTGTTTTTAACCCTTTGTGTCTGTCCCTCAGGACGGAGACGAGGTGTTTAACCGAGCCAAGCTGCTGAACATCGGCTACACAGAGTCTCTGAAGGAGTACGACTACGAGTGTTTTGTCTTCAGTGATGTCGACCTCATCCCCATGGACGACCGCAACACCTACAAGTGCTTCAGTCAGCCCCGACACCTTTCTGTGTCCATGGACAAGTTTGGCTTCAGGTGAAACCTTACACGTCAGACTGTAAACTCACCTTTCAGACTGTAGACTGATGCTGCTCATTTGTGGTTGGCTTTTCTCGTTCACTTCCTGTCTTTGTTTGTGAGAGAGGAAGTGCTGACTGTGACACCACAGAGGAAGATATCTGCTCTGAAACTTCACCATCTGCCAGGCTGCTCACTTCCCATTTCCTGTACACTCTCTCACACACACACTCTTACACACACTAAAGGCAGGTCACATGACACGACTTGTTGTTCATGTTAGCTACATATGCATGTAACGTTTATGATGTTTTGATGGATGATCATGAGGCATTGTCTCTACATTGTTTATGTTGTCTTTATGTTAATTTAACTTGACTGATCAGTGTCACAATGATTCATAGCTTAGCATCAAGACTGAAGGACACGCCTTGTGTTTGGTTAGTTAAGCACAGTTGATGATTGGCCCAGGTGAACTGACACCATACCTTTAGTTCTTCATGAGACGTTATCAGTGCTGTTCACATCTTTCTTTGTCCTTTACAGCCTGGGAGGATCAAGTTACAGATTACAGTACAGATTTGTGCAAACATGTCAGAGGAGTTCCTCAGGTCTGACGGCATGGCTTCTCGTTTTTTTGACCTCTGCAGGTTACCATACCATCAGTACTTTGGTGGAGTGTCCTCGATGAGTAGAGAACAATACCTGAAGATCAATGGCTTCCCCAATAACTACTGGGGATGGGGAGGGGAGGACGACGACATCTACAACAGGTAAACACACGTTAGTAACATGTATTATTTTGAACAGACCTGAATAACGTGACAGTACCAAGGTGATTTACAGACTTTATGATGGAAACATTGCTAAGTAGAGAAGCGCTAACTGTGGTTAGATTGGTCAGCTGTGTAGCTAACTGAACTGACTCGGGATGACCCGGGATGCCAGGAGGCAAACACTGCTGGTTCAGAGGTTCTGTTGCTGTGTTCACTGTTAGACTGGACACTGCTAGTTCAGAGGTTCTGTTGCTGTGTTCACTGTTAGACTGGACACTGCTGGTTCAGAGGTTCTGTTGCTGTGTTCACTGTTAGACTGGACACTGCTGGTTCAGAGGTTCTGTTGCTGTGTTCACTGTTAGACTGGACACTGCTGGTTCAGAGGTTCTGTTGCTGTGTTCACTGTTAGACTGGACACTGTCCAGCCGTATTCACTGGAAGGTAGACACTGATGCTAGCTCATAGTGCTAGCTGCTTGATGATGATGATCAGTTTACCCAGAATGAACCTATTGTGTCTCAGGCTGTCGTCTAAAGGGATGAGCATCTCCAGGCCGAGCGGCGAGGTCGGGAAGTGTCGGATGATCCGACATGACAGAGACAAACAGAACGAGCCCAACCCTCAGAGGTAAACAGACAGACACACTACAGTATCGATAATGCAACACGTCCACAGGATGGACCCTCACTCTTCATGATGTCACTTCCTGTCAGGTTTGACCGGATCGCTCACACCCGAGAGACAATGTCCAAAGATGGAATCAACACTCTGTCGTACCGGGTCGTGAAGGTGGAGAAGCTGGACCTGTTCACCAGGATCACCGTGGATGTGGGGAAACCATGACGACGCTGATGCTCAGCTGACCGGTCAGCGGACACTCAGCTGGACTGATGACACCAAACGTGCCTTTGACACTTGAACCTTCTGGTTCTGGTCCGATGGGTCGGACCTGCTGGATCCTTCTTTGTTCTTTTCTCCACGTGGCCTTGAGGACTTCTCTCTGATTGGACGCTGAGTGACCAATCAGCCGCCTTCACCTCAGTCAGACGCCACCGCTCATCCTGCTCGAGGCTTTTATTTTGAAAATCAATTAGTGCCTGCTGGGTCACATGGTCTGGGCTTTACAGGTGGGGGATTATGGGCAATAAAAGGGGACAGGTTTAGTTGTGGTCTGGTCCAGATCCTGGTTCTGGTTCTGTTGATCTCGGTCCAGAACCAGATTCAGATATAAACCCACTCCTGGTTCTGGTCTCAGACAGATCAGGTCTGCTTTGATAATCGGGTTTATTTCTCCAAAGTTTGAACCAAAACAGAAACAGAACCAGAACCTGCTCAGACTGGCTGGTACCAAAGAGACGGCCCGGACACACTAACGCCTCTACCCGCCAAAATAAAATGTGAATGAAGGAAACAGGAAGTAAACTGACATTGATCAGTCATGTGACTTCCTGTTTCACAATAAGAGCTTTAAAAAGTTTTTTGAATTTTAATTATATAGTTTAACGCTGTCTGTTTCAAAATAAAAGCCTGCTTACCTTCCTCTTGGATGTTTTCAGTCAAAATCAGCTGATGGAGGTGATGTCACACACAAGTGATGTCACTGGTGGAGGTGTGTCCTGGTCGGTCATGAAGGTCTCACCTGCTGCAGGTGATCAAACCTCCAAATATATCGACCAATTTTCTCAGCACATCAATGATTTTTGTTTTTATTTTCTTTAACAAGCCTTCAGGTGGGTCCAGTTTGAATGTTGGGCTGGTTCTGGTTGAACTGGTTCTGACTGGGTTTGTGGGTCCAGTGTGTAAATGTACAATTATTAAAACAAAGCTGAACTCTCGGTGCAGATTCTTGTCTTCAGTCCTCTGGTCCATGTCAAATCAAATCAAATCTAATTTTATTTCTATAGCCCAAAAAACACATTTATCCTCAGAGGCTTCACAGTCTGTACAGGGAGTGACACCCTCTGTCCTTAGACCCTCGGTTCCAGTGAGGGAAAACTTGCCCACAAAAACCTTTAACAGGGAAAACATGTGGAAGAAACCTCAGGAAGAGCCACAGAGGAGGGATCCCTCTCCCAGGACGGACAGACGTGCAATGGATGTCACATGTACAGAACAATCAACACAAACATGTCGTACAATTACAATGAATGATAAAATGACAATGAATTACGATGTATGATAGAATGATTACAGTAGCAATGGAACCTGTGAGAGAGACAGATGCACAGCAGCAGTAAATAACTATAAACTGTAATGGAGACATAGTAGCAATAATTGACAGTAATAATATATGTATGACAGCAGCCACAATCCATGAGAACCTGCTGGACAAGAAAGCACAGAAACTCCAGGGAAGAAGTTTAGTTAGTAACATGCATTGATGAGACAGGTATGTTTACCCATGGTGAGAGAGAGAGAAGGTTTGAGTAGCGTTTTCAGTAAAGGGAGATGTGACTACACCTTCAACCAATGCCTGATCAAAAACAACTCCAAGATTCTTTACAGTGGAGCTGGAGGCCAAGCTGATCCCGTCTAAAGTAACTAAGTCTCTAGAAAGAGAGTTTCTGAGGTGTTTGATATCAGAAAATTGTAGGTCATCCAAATTTTTGCATCCTTAAGGCATGCTTGGAGTTTAGTTTAGCAACTGATTGGTTTCATCAGGCTTGATTAATAAATATAATTGGGTGTCGTCAGCAGAACAATGAAAATGAATGGAGTGAGATGGACCTAAGAAATACGACCTAAACCAGCTTAGGGCGGTTCCTTTGATGCCAATCTGATGTTCCAGTCTCTGTAAAAGAATTTGATGGTCTATGGTTCAAATGCAGCACTAAGATCTAACAGGACGAGTACAGAGATGAGTCCTTTGTCTGATGCCATTAGGAGATCGTTTGTGACACTGATTAGTGCGGTCTCTGTGCTATGATGGACTCTAAATCCTGACTGAAAATCCTCAAATAAACTGTTCTTATGAAGAAATTCACACAGCTGATTGGCTACAGCTTTCTCAAGTAACTTAGAAAGAAAGGGAAGGTTTGATATCGGTCTGTGTTTGGCTAAAACCTCTGGATCTAGAGTGGGCTTTTTAAGAAGAGGTTTAATTACAGCTACTTTAAAGGACTGTGGTACATATCCTGATAATAAAGACAGGTTAATCATATCCAATAAAGAAGGGCTAACTAAAGGTAAAACATCCTTGAGCAGCCTGGTTGGGATGGGGTCTAGGAGACGGGTTGACGACTTAGACTTAGATGCCTCCAAACTTGTTGTATCAGAATGCAGATCAGTGCCTGTTGACAGCAAGAGGTGATGATTTTTGTCTCTAATAGTTTTTGTCTCTAATTTTATCATTAAACCAGGACCAGAACCAGAATCTGGACCAGAACCAGAATCAGATCATCAGACCATCAAATAAAACAGAAGAACTCAGCAACAGGACTGACGAGAAGCTCTATTTGTTTTTCTGGTTTGGGTCCAGAGCCCAGATCCAGGACCAGTGTTCCTGTTATTTTGTCTTCCCTGAAGAACTGGTTAGGGCCCGAGCACGCACTGTGTGCGAGGCCCTATTGCATTTCAAATGTTTATTATTTTTTTTCGTTTTTTAGGGCCCGAGCACGCACTGTGTGCGAGGCCCTATTGCATTTCAAATGTTTATTATTTTTTTTATTTTTATTCTTCCTCTTTTCCTTTCTTTTTCTTAATCGAGGAAAATCGCATTTTCGACGGCCTATATGTACTCGAAAAGTTGCCAAAATTTGCCTACCCCCCCAAAGTCGGGTGTAAAATTTCATATTTTGGGGGTCTCACACATGGGCGGACAAAAATGGCTCTACGGCGCCACCTAGGTCTCGGTTTTCGGAGGAGCCCCTGGACACGGTTTGATGTACGTGGACGAAAGTTGGAGGGAGCATGTAACATATCGAGACGCACAAAAAAGTCTCTTAGTGACCCCAGCTACGGCGAAGCGTACGGCGGCCATTTTGTTTCAAAGTTGGCGTTTTCGTGTTTTTTGAGGGGTAGTATTTGAACGAACTCCTCCTAGGGCTTTCATCTGATCTGTTTGAAACTTGGTGTGTGTGTTCTTAAGGCCTCGACCATGAAAACTTATCAAAATCGTGAGCTTCGGATTTACTGCCTCGGAGGGGCGGGGCCAAGAAATTTGGCGTGTCGCCATGAAAATTCGATGTGCTATAACTTTTATATACTTTGTCTGAGCTGTCTGAAACTTCTTAGGGTTATTTAGGTCTATATTCTGCAAAGATTGGCTGCATAATTAATTAGGGGGCGGGGCAAATCGCTCTATAGCGCCCCCTTGAATTTTTCTTTCAGGCAGCCCCGCCACAGTTTTGGACACAGAGTTATGAAACCACAGCCGAATTGTGGGCGAAGGCAAGATCTACAAAAAAGTCTCTTGGAGCAATGGGCTAAAATTAACAGGGAGCGAGATATTTAACAATGAAAATCACCATTTTTGCTGTTTCGACCTGGTTGAGAAGGGGTCATATTTGAACGAACTCCTCCTAGGGATTTTGTCCAATTGACTTCAAACTTGGCAGATGTGTTCATATAGCCTTCCCAAGTAAAAGTTATCAAAATAATGAATTTTGATGAAACGGTGTGGGCGTGGCGCTCCGTCAAATTTGACCGTTTGTCCCAATTCTGGCTAATGTGTGTGGTCAATTGAATGAAATGCTTTGAAAGCGTCAAAGGCTCGCGCGTTTTCCGACTGCTGCCTTCCGACGTGCCAGCCCGTCGAGTTGCGTGGGAGTGCGAGGGCCCGTTCAACGCTGCTTGCAGCTTTAATTTTATTATTTTCTTTCTCGTTCTTAGTCAAGTTAAATCGCATTTTCGACGGCCTATATGTACTCGAAAAGTTACGAAAATTTGCCTACCCCCCCAAAGTCAGGCGTAAATTTACGTATTTTGGGGGTCTCGCACATGAACGTATAAAAATGGCTCTACGGCGCCACCTAGGTTTCGGTTTTCGGAGGAGCCCCTGGACACGGTTTCATCCACGCAGACGAAAGTTGGAGGGACTATGTAACATACCGAGACGCACAAAAAAGTCTCTTGGTGACCCCGGCTACGGCGACGCGTACGGCAGCCATTTTGTTTCAAAGTTGGCGTTTTCGTGTTTTTTGAAGGGTAGTATTTGAACGAACTCCTCCTAGGGCTTTCATCCAATCTGTTTGAAACTTCGCGTGTGTGTTCTTAAGGCCTCGACCATGAAAAGTTATCAAAATCGTGAGGTTCGGATTTACTGCCTCAGAGGGGCGGGGCCAAGAAATTTGGCGTGTCGCCATGAAAATTCGACGTGCTATAACTTTTATATACTTTGTCTGAGCTGTCTGAAACTTCTTGTGGTTGTTTAGGTCTATATTCTGCAAAGATCGGCTGCATACTTAATTAGGGGGCGGGGCAAAATCGCTCTATAGCGCCCCCTTGAATTTTTCTTTCAAGCAGCCCCGCCACAGTTTTGGACACAGAGTTATGAAACCTTAGCCGAATTCTGGGCGAAGACAAGATCTACAAAAAAGTCTCTTGGAGCAATGGGCTAAAATTAACAGGGAGCGAGATATTTAACAATGAAAATCACCATTTTTGCTGTTTCGACCTGGTTGAGAAGGGGTCATATTTGAACGAACTCCTCCTAGGGATTTTATCCAATTGACTTCAAACTTGGCAGATGTGTTCATATAGCCTTCCCGAGTAAAAGTTATCAAAATCATGAATTTTGATGAAACGGTGTGGGCGTGGCGGTCTGTCAAATTTGACCTTTTGTCCCAATTCTGGCTAATGTGTGTGTTTGATTGAGCAAAACGCTTTGAAAGCGTCAAAGGCTTGCGCGTTTTCCGACTGCTGCCTTCCGACGTGCCAGCCCGTCGAGTTGCGTGGGAGTGCGAGGGCCCGTTCAACGCTGCTTGCAGCTTTAATTTCAACTGGTCCTGGTCCAGAGTCTGCGGTGGGGAAACAGCTCCACCTGCTGGAGGCTCAGAGAGTATACACACACACACACACACAATGAGCAGCGCCCTGGGAGCACTTAGGGGTTCTGTACCTTGCACCTCCGCACCTCAGCAGCTGAACCAACACCTCTCCAGCTAAGAGTCCAACCTCCAGATTTTCATCCACGCTGGACTTGAACTGACTGACACTGCCAACCTGACTGGGGGACAGTCCTGGAGGTCTTGAAGTTCAGTCCTGGAGGTCTTGTAGAAATATTTTCAATGAACACCACAATATTTCACGTCTGATGTCAAACATTTATTTAACGTTATAAAAACGTTTTCATTTAAATTATTTTCAAGTTTCAGACAAAAACATGAAAGTTCTCTGAGTGTTAGCTGGGCTGTGTGCTTGGAGCACGGGGGAATGTCAGTGTACCACAGGTGTGTTCACAGGCTCAGGAAGCTGACGGGAAGCAGAGCCGGTTTCATGCCAGAACTGGAGCTGGGTGAGCCGGCAATGTAACTGGGCTCAGCACAAAAGACGCTGTGTGACACTGACCAGTTTTCACATCCAAACACCTGTTTCATCATGAACAGACAGGAAGCTGTCCTCGGGGTCTACAGCGCCCCCTGGGCCACCCTCCTGAACAGCTCCCGTCTCTGCTGGGCCGTCATGGTGTCGCAGCTCTGCAGCAGGTTAGCGATGACCAGCGTCTGCTGGACTCTGGAGGACTTGACCCACAGACGGCCATTCATCCCGACCACCAGCTCACAGGGGAATAGCTGCTGCAGGTCAGACAGGACCTCACTATGGGGGGACAGCAGCCTGGGGAGGGGGGACAGCAGGTCACAGAGGGTGAGGACAGGTACATACACACCTGTCCATCTGGACACAAACACCTGAAGATATCTCACCTTCTGACGAGTCCCAGAGAGACATTGAAGAGCAGACCGCCACCTCCAAATACTCCCATCCCATTGGCTCGTCCTGAACTGTCCATACACACCAGCTCTGGCTCCATGTCCTTATTGGCTATGATGAACTGCGCGAACACCAGGTCCCCCACCTGTACAGGTAACACACAGAGAGGGAGGGGCTAAACACCAGGTCCCCCACCTGTACAGGTAACACACAGGGTGTCATCTATCTGTCTGTCCGACCTGTCTCTCTCTCTCACCTGTACATTGGGTCTGTTCCTCTTGGTGGCTCCCTCAAAGGCCAGGTAGGACAGAGACGCCTGCTCACTTCCTCCACAGTCCACCTTGAAGATGTCTCCTGATTTGACTGTCACGATGCCGATGATGGTCTCTCCTTTAGCTGGGACATACTGAGGACATAGAGACAGACTCAGCTCCCAGCATGCACTGCTGCAACACCTGTCCCAACTCGGACTCTGAGAACACAAACTAAGAATTGTGACGAACTGGACCGGACTGGTTCGGATCCACCGTACCGGACCGTGTTAATAATGTGTGTGCAGTTCGTCCGTACACAGACAGCGGAGCTTCATGTGAAGTGTCCCCAGTCTCACCCTCCTCTGCTGGGACTCCATCCAGAACATGTTGGGCTGTTTGTGTCGGAGGACGCCGCTCTTACACACCACCAGCCGGTCTCCGCTCCGCCTCAGACCCGGACCACACACCACCTTCTCCGGCTTCGCGTGGTCCGTTAGAGAGATGGTGTCGTCGTCCTCAGAAGAGAACTCATCTCCCGGTAACAAAACGTCCCCGACTCTCTGTTTTAAGGCGGGAAACATGTCGACTCTCTGCAGGCAGTTGCACACGTGTTGTTATTGTTGTTCCACGGACACGACGGAAATGGACACACCGGAAACAGGAAACTCAGCGAGGAGCGCAGCGCCCTCTGCGGGCCGGAAGAAGAATTAACTTAAATTAAATCAAATGAAATTAAAACAAAATTGTTTAACTTTATTTGTTTTTATTCTTTCCTGTTTTAAAATAAATGTATGTTTTGTTATTCTGGCGTTGTCAGGCTTTATTTTGACAGAGACAGCTGAAGAGTGACAGGAAATTTGGAGAGAGAGAGAGAGACGGGAATGACATGCAGGAAAGAGCCACTAGGGGTGGGCGATACTGGGAATTTTGGTATCGATCCGATATCAAGTAAACACAGGGCCAGTATCGCCAATATTGATACCGATACTTTTTACTTGAAATGTCATGATCATTGAATAATTTTGCGATTTTGCCTTGAGTTAGTTGATTATGATTATGATTGTGGTGCAACACAGCAGAAAGATTTTAGCCAATAAAAATGTTTTTTATGGCCGCTCTCTGACTCTCCGCTCTCTGGCAGAGGGAGGGGAAGGGGCTAAGTGTGCCTTCTGAGCGCTGTTTGCACGGAGAAGCGGCGCTCTGAGGAAATTTGAGTAAATTGCTGGACAACAGAAGAGAAACTGCAGTATCGATCTGATATCAATACTCACTTTGGTATCGACACTATTGATATTTAGATCGACACGCCACCCCTAAGAGCCACAGGTTGGGTTCGAACCCGGGGCTTCCGCCCCAGAAACAATGTATTTTTTAACTATTTGTTTCTTTTCTTTGACCTCAGACACTTGGAGGACGTTTGTGGAAAAAAACTGTGAATATCTTTAATATAACATTGAAACTGTTTTTGTTGTTGTTTTTGTTCTTTCTTCTGTTTTTACTTCATTAATTCTCAATTTCACAAAAAAACTCAGTTCCTCTAACGTCCACTTGAGGCTGGCTCCAGAAGTGAGTCCGTCTCCATAAGTTCCCATGTTAAAATGTCCAACTTCACATGAATGGCAGAGGACAATTTTCACTGTTCTATGAATTAATGTTAACACATTCAAAAGAGGTATCTTACAGAAAGATGGAGACATTGATAATTGATATAAAGAAGGACACTGAAGAAGCTGAATGGGAAAGGGCTTGTTTTAATGCTCAGACCTAGTCTGTTAATACCAAATTTAAGCTGCAACAGTATAAATCAGGGGTGTCCAAAGTACGGCTCACGGTCAGATTTCATGCGGCCCAAAGATACATTTTTATAATATATTATATATGGCCTGCCTGGTTTGACAGATACAGTATGGATGGAAGATTTGGCTGACCTCTATGGACACTGCTGCTGTTATATATCTGTAGATGTGACACCAAATATTACTCTCTGAATGATCTTGTGAAAGAGAAGAGCAAGAGTGAAACATTTTAAACTTGTGTTAACAGACTTGCATTACTCATAATAAGTCATGTTTAAAATTAACACAAGGTTATGGTTTGTATAAACTTCATATAAGTTTAATGTATTCCAAACAATATTTTCTTGTCTGACTCCAGATGTGAAAGAAAGGCAGAATTGTTTTTTAGATGTGTTGCACACACATTTGTATGTAATTTTTATTGGTCATTTTTAAAATTTTATATATATATATATATATATATACACACACACCAGATGGAGCAGATGTCTGTACATATATAGTTTATATTTAAAATGATTAAGAATAAATTAAAAGACTGTCTGTGTTAAGCCTGTGGATGAACAAACACCACAGAAGAACAGTGATCTTTGAGTATTTATTAGACAACAGAACACGGATCAGTGACAGGTCAATAAAACAGATTTAAAACTGATGACTAAACACTGATATCACTGTGACATCACTGTTTCAACAGGAAGAAAACACAAGTGATGTCACCAGAGACAAACAAACAAGGCTTCAGTGACTTCAAAATAAAAGTCTACAGGTATGAACTCACCTAAATGAGACAGGTAAGTCGAACTCATGATTAATAAACAGATAACGGAAACAGTTAAAGTTCATCAATGAGTCAATGTTCGTTTTAGACTCATTAAACTCACATTTGTTCGTCAGATGCAGATGACTCTCAGTGGGTCACCTGCTCATGGCTTCACTCAATACTCAATAAAGAGACGGATTATACAATGTTGGATTAATGTAACTAAAATGTTTGTTCAATGTGTAAAAATAAAATAAAATCAGGTTTCAGTCAGTTGGGGTTAGTGTGGGCAGGTGAGACAGGTGGACAGGTGGAGGTGTGTCAGAAGGAATGCTGGGTGAGTTCGTGGTCGGAGGTGGAGCTTGTCTGGCGCTCCACTGCCCGCTGGGCCTTGCAGGCGGCCATCTTGCTCCGGATGTCTCTCTTCTTCTCAAAGTAGTCAACAAGTGGCGGCTCCGTCAGCAGCGATGCCAACACCTGCTCGAAGGTGATTGACCAATCGACATCCAGCACGCTGCCTCGTCTGTGCTCGCCGCCACCGATCAGCACGGTGTCATCGGCGATGTCCTCACACTGCAGCGAGCCGGAGCTCACCACCGAGTATGACGACACCGATGTGTCGTCTTTGGTCTCTTCATCAGATGCCGGTGGAGCCGCCAGCTCAAGCTGAGCCTCAGCCAAAGCCCGGCACACCTGAGTCTCACCTGACGGCCCCTCACCAAGTCCCTCCTCCCTCTGAGAGATGGGTGGGGACTGAGTGGTGGTGTCGTCAGTCTTTTTGCTGCCGTTGTTAAACTTTTTGCCAACCTCTCCAATCCGCAGCAGCAGACTGGCCACGGTCGCTATGGAGTGATAGAGCTGCTGCTCGAGAGGCTCCTCACTGAACATGTTGTACAGAGTCTTACAAAGGTCAATGAACTGCTCCTACAGAGAGAGACAGACAGGTCAGAAACAGACAGGTCAGAGAGAGACAGACAAGTTAAAGACAGACAGGTAAGAGACAGACAGACAGGTCAGAGACAGACAGGTCAGAGAGAGACAGTTAGGAAAGAGACAGGCAGGTCAGAGAGAGACAGTCAAGTCAGAGAGAGAGACAGGTCAGAGAGAGACAGAGAGGTTAGATACAGACAGGATAGAGATAGACAGTTAGGTCAGAGAAAGACAGACAGGTCACCTGGTTCATCCTGGGCAGGTCTTTGATGGTCTCTGTTTTGGACTCTTTCTCTTTGGCCCACACCCTCAGGTAATACCTGTAATCCTTCACCTTCTCCTCTGAAACACAGTCACAGTCAGAGGTCACAGTCACAGTCACAGTGAATCCAGGTCATTTCATCACCTGAAGTCAACATGAGACGTACCTTTCTTCTCCTCACTGTCTCCACCTCCATCCTTCCCCTCCTCACCTGCACACGGACAGGAAACCTTCATCATCACACTCATTATCAACCTCAGCTTGATAAGCATTACCATCCTTCTTCCTTACAAAGGTGCAGTAACCTCAGCTAACATCTCTTTCTGACCCAGTCCAGACCTGCCAGAGGATCAACTCTTTCAGAACCACCCGATCTCAGTGCTGAACCAGAGAACTCCCAGAATCCGTCCTACATCAGAATTATCAGAACCTGCAGCCTGATGGTTCTCTTCCTGTTTTTTACCAGCAGATCACTGATTTTCTGATCATGATGGAGTCTGGTGCACAATAAATGGGCTGTACCTTTATCACACCTTTCAGACATTTACCTTGACCTGACACATTTAACTGTTGAGGCTATCAACCAGAAACACACAAACTGATCACATTAGTTCAGGTCCAAGAACACTTGGACATGCAGACTGGAGGAGCTGGTCATCTTCTGATAAAAAGGATGACCTCCTCGACCTCAAAAATTAAAGGGCAAGAAGACCTTGTTGAAAGAGGCCTTGGCCAGGTGATCAAGGTTGTTGTGGAGAAATTGCTGAAGCCAAAGGTCAGTGGTGAGGTCAGGAAGAAAGAAAGTGTTCAGGAGCCTCTGATGTCTTATGCTGTATTATTTATTGACACTTAGCCAAGGAGAATTAGAGACACTCTCATAAAGCATCAGAAGTGCCTGAGTCGGTCTCACATTCTGCCCAACTCATGCTGGTGGACAGACTTTAAACCCCGAGATAACACCACAAACACTATACGCCCAGAATCAGGTAAAGAGAATGCTTTTACCAAGGACGGTGTCTTCGTCAGCATGATGAAGTCTGGAGACACAGATGTCTGTTTACGCAGATTGGAATGTCAGTGGCGAGCTGTCTATTATGTCTAAGCATGCAGCACCAGAGTCCTTCGACCCTGGCCACAGTGTTGAGATAGGACGACACCTGCTACTGCCAGCCAAAGACAAACAGCTAATACTGCTGAGGACCTCAAGGCCACATGTGACTTCATGTAACCTTGTATAATGTCTGTGTGTTTGCTTTTATTATATTCCATTTAAAATATATGTGTCACTCAGAACACCACAAGAATAGAAAATTCCATAAGAAAGGTAATCCATCAACAGGTGTTGATAAGCTCAAAGTTCTGCTGCAGGTTTGGCAGAGATCTCCATTATGCTTTAATCCAGAGCATATGAAGAAGACCCTCATCAGTATCTGCAGGCCTGCCAGGAGAGTCCAGCCTCCATCATGTGGTACCGACCAAGTCTACTCGGTCCTGCTTGTTTAACAAACGTAGAAACCAGTATTCTCAGCCTGGAATCAGACCACCACAGCCTGCCTACTGGCCTCACATCCAGCCTTGTGGTTTCTTCAGACAATCAACTCATCCTGTAATTTATTTAGAATGAGCAGTGAGCATGTTGAGATGGAGCAACAGGCAAATAATTCTTGGGGCTGTGGCAAAGAAAAAGCAACTGTCTTGGAGAGGGACATTGCTCCGGGTCTATTAGGATTCTCCAACAGAGATCAGGAAGAAACGTGCGGAATACGACAACATCAGAGGAGAGCTGAGCTGCACTATAGTCTGCTGTATCTCTCCCTTCTTATGGTCACAACAGACAATATTTCTACAACAATGCATCGGATGCAGCTGAAGACCTGAAATGAAGAAGGAATTGCCTTTTGTTTTTGTTTTTGGCTAACATGAATGAATGACAAGAGGCCTCAATGCACCAGCAGTACTGTAAGACTCCCCTCACCTTCTTATTTATTTATTTAATTATTTTCATCATTCACGCTTTCTCTAAGGAGCTCCACAGATATAAACGCACATGTAGGCCTAGAAGATTACATCAGTTTAAAAGGCTGAAGCTGCTTTTGATATCATAGTGGAAGTAGAAGTAAGGGGAGGTATAGAAGTTGCACTGTAGAGGTACAAAGAAGGGATTGTAAAGCTTTATGGGTTCAAACAATATAAAGTTGATTAGTTGGAATGAAGGGTATTTCAAATAAGACAAAAAGATATAATATTATTACTTATTTGAAATCCCTATCATGTGACCTGGCAATGCTCCAAGAGACCCATCTTAATGAAGCAGAATCACTTAAACTGTGACAAAGATGGTTTGGACAAGTCTTTTCTGCACCAGATAGTGGAGCATCTAGGTGTTAGTATCTTGATAGCGAAGAGAATATTATTTAGGTTGTTAAAACAAAAGGTTGAAAAAGATGGTAGTTATTTTATCAGGCTTTCTACAACATGAAAATGTGCTTTAGTTAATGTTTATGCTCCTAATACTGGACAAAACACCACTGTGTTTAAACTGAACCTTGTGCTATCAGAATTTGCAAGTGATCCCATCCTGTTGGGTGGGGATCTTAACCTGGTCAGTAACGCCTTGCTGGACAGATCCAGATATCCCCTCCCAGAGTATTGTCAAATGCCTTAACAGAAGTACAGAACTCTCTTGCACTAGCTGATATTTAGCATGTTGTTAACCCTCACAAATGAGAATATACTTTCTATTCTCATGCCCACAACTCATATTCTCAGATTGATTATTTGCTTCTCTCTTGGTCCTTGGTGAGCAATGTAATTGACTGTAAAACACACAAACCTGATGTCACTTCCTGTTGCCCCAAACTGTCCAGATCAGACAGGAAAGAAGATTCTGGAAGGAAACATCACGAAGAAGAAGAAGAAGAAGAAGAAGAAGAAGAAGAAGAAGAAGAAGAAGAAGAAAGTTGATCAGTGTGTGAGTGACAGAGGAAACATTAAAATCTATTAATAGAAAATTTTCATGCAAATCAAACAGATTGAAAACATTTCACAGGATCAGCTGTCAGACCAGATGGAGCAGATGTCTGTACAGATGAGTAAACATGCTGCAGTCCATCAGGAGGTCACTCTGTTTACCTCTGGGAGCATCCTCAGTGAAGAAGTGTGTTGCCTCCAGAGCAGACTCTGCCTCCTCAGGACACAGAGCTGTAACACACACACACATACACAGGATCAGACTTCCTCGTTCTGTTGGACCGGCTCTGTGATCCTGGCATTTCAGGTAAGCTGTATGTTGTTACCTGGTGGGAGATGTAGCTTGTAGAGCAGTTTGAGTTTCTCTGTCATGTCACCGTGATACATCTCACCTGCAAACACAGAAACAAACAACAAACTGTTTAACATAACCAGAACGGGAGCAGCTCTGAACCCATCTGGGTTCACCATCTGACTCACTAAGTCCTGTGATGAATTCTTTGAAGTTGACCAGCCCGTCCTGGTTCTGGTCCAGGAGTCTGAATAGGCGAGCCGACAGTGTTGGGGTGTGGCCTCCACAGATCCAGGGAGCGAGTGCGGTGAACAGCTGGGTGAACTGGACCGGATCGATACGATACTGCTCTAGATATGGCAGACTGGGGTCATGACGCTCAGCCGCGGTGCTACTGGAGCCCCAGTAACAGCTCGTCATGTGTTTAGACTGAAAGAGTTAAAACACAGAGAAAGAGTCCATCATTAGCCTGCAAAAACCTCAAAAAACGTCGGGACAACGTCACAGTCAGGACAACATCACAGTCAAGTCAACATCACAGTCAGGTCGACAACACATTCAAAACAATATCAAAGTCAAGTCGCCGTCAAGTTCAAGACAACGTCACAGTCAGGACAATGTCAAGTTCAGGTTGTGTCTGATTGGCTGAAAACAGAGTTTGTGACCTTAAAGAGACAGTACAGCTCCTCCAGCTCCTCGATGCTGAAAGCGGACTCCGACATCATCGCTCTCACCTATACACATACACACACACAAACACACACACACACCTGTAAACACTGTACAAGGGTCCTAACCCTAACCCTACATTAGCATGTTTATTCAGTCCACACCACACTAACATTACCCACCACACTCCTCTTGGCTGTGTCCTCCAGCGACTGGATGACCTTTAACCTCTGCTTGAACCTCATCTGCTCGATGACATCAGAGCGCAGGCTGCCAAACTTCTGAAGGAGAAGAATTCAATTCAGTTCAATTAAAAGCTATTTATATAGCTTCATATCATAACTTCAGTGATCTCATGACATTTTTCAGAGAGAGCAGGTCTAGACCATACTCTTTATAATATTATTTACAGAGACTAACAGTTCCACCATGAGCAAGCATTGGCGACAGTGACGAGGAAAGAAGAAGAATGAGAAGAAGAAGAAGAAGAAATTATGCCAGAAATATGGCCATGAGATGCCACTGCAGCAGGAATTAGACTGGAACTGACCTCGTAGGATGACTTGATGAGGTTGAAGATGTCGATCTCAGGTGGAGGATCGTCTCCGCTCGTCAGCAGGGCATGCAGGTGAGGGATGGGTGGAGCCACTGTCTGTTTGTTTACAACATTATCTAGGTACCTGCATACACACATCATCACACATTAGGTGGACTTCAGTCTGGACCTGCACCTGGACTATAAGTTTGGATTTGTACCTGCCCAGGATGGTCATGGCTTCCCCCTCGTCACTGCAGGACAGCAGGGCGTCCATGTTGTCATGGAGCACAGCAAGTGCCACCTGCAGGTCAAACAGGAAGTGGACTAAGAATGATGAGTTCAGTTCATATTAGTTCAGGAAATGAGGGTCGGACTGAATCCTAAAACTTCAGCAAGTCAGTAAACAGTCAGTTAAAAGTCGGTAAAGTGGAGTGCCTCTGACCTGGAAGATGACCTTGATACCCTCATAGAAGAAGCAATCGACTAATAGGACGGCGCTGTCAAAGGGCATCACAGACAGAAAGAGTGTGAGGAACCAGGACAGGCTGATGGTGGAGATGACTCCTAGCTCCTGCATGTGTTCATACAGCAGGGGGAGGAAGGCTCGGGTCAGCTCCTCAAACACCCCTTGATCCACCAGAGCGCCTGGAGGGACAGAAACCACATCAGGCTGAGACAGTGCCCTCCCTGTGGCTGCATCTCATGGGTATCAGTACCCTCCCTTTATGGACATAACATTAACTGAACATAAACATAATCTGACAGCAGCCTATGACTCTGGCATTGTTACTGACCTACGACTCTAGTGTTGTAGTAGTCGGGCAGCATCCGCTCACACAGCGCCACCAACAGCCAGAAAGCTTCCTCCTCTGGACAGTAGAGCAACAGGACGGAGGTGACTATGTTCATCGCCTGAAGAGCAGAAAATATGTCCAGGACCAGTTTTTACTTTAGTTTTTAAATGTCACTGAGTGAGTCATTGAGTTTCTACCTGACAATATCCAATGCCGGGGTTGCGGTGGGCATAGGCGGTTAGGACACGGCGCAGTGCTGCGATGCCCGTTTCATTCTGGAAGGCGCGGTGCTCGGGCATCGAACGATGAAGGTCGCGTTCGATTTCCTCAGTAGCCAATGAACACAGCCCCATGGCCTGCTCCACAAGGTCACCATAGTAACCAGGGTGGGTCGCCATTTGATTCTGGGCTCCTGGATGGACAGGTAGACAGATGAATACAGAGTACAAAGTTCAAAGTTCAATTTACCTGTGGTATGAATGAATGAACACTGACCAGAGAACAGCAGCCACAGCTCTCCTCTCAGGGACTCTGGGATCCCATTGAGGACGAGTTCTCTGGTTCTGGAGGTCCGATACATACAGACACCTCGACCAAACTCTGAGAAATGGATGTTCCACGCCTCCTCTTTCATCTTCTCCTTCATCTGCAGAGGGGGAGGCAGGAGGTGAGGGAGGAGGGAAGGAGAGGTGATATCTAATAGCACTGACACTCCTTTGGTCCAACTCTGTGTCTACAGGTCTTTGGACTTGAACTCACAGCTTTGGGTCCCAGGTCCTCCGGAGAGTCCCTGTGGTAGAGTTGCAGTAGACCCTGGCTGGCTGTGGGCAGACCGGGGTGGTAATGTCGCCCCCTGTGGATGGACTCAGACCCTGCTGACGAGGACAAAGGGGTGCTGGAGGAACCCTGAGGACAGAAAACAAACATCACATCAACAGACCTGAAACTACAGGTCCCGACTACTAAAAGCACCTGAAACCAGCAGCTGTAAGACCTCTCAGACACATGATGGCGGTATAACTTCACACTTTTCAGTGAATTACTTATGGTATGACTAATGAGGATTTTCAGAACCTGACCCACCGAGTGACCAATCAAAGACAGTGGGCTGGTGTCGCCCCATGAGCTATCGGGTGTTCGCTGCAGGAAGTCTGAGATGCGTTGGACCAGGAAGTCTCTGTCTTTGAGGTTGGCGAACAAGAAGTTCATCTTGTTCTTGGTGCTGATGGAGACAGGACATGGAAGGACGCTGCTGCTGTCCGCCTTCTCCACAATGGACACCTGAGGAGAAGGGGATGATGGGTTAAAATCACTGTATATAATACGAAAAAAAAATCTAATACAGGGCAGTGTATGGATATTTCTGCAGAAACTGGATCAGTTGGGTCTGTTGACTCGTTCATTGTAGACTCTGAAGTCTGACCTGGATTCAGCTCATTTACCTCTCTGAGTGGGATGATGAGCTGACACAGGTCTTCGTCTCTGCTGTTAAAACAGATGTAGTTGTTGGAGATGAACAGCTGTCCAACCACATGCATCTTAGCAAATGGCGTCCACAGCGTGCAGTCCGTGTGTCCATCCAGGCGCTCATCCTGAGTCAACCGAAACATTGTCCGGTACCGCTCATTCTTTGCCCGAGCATCCAAATCCCTGTAGCAACAACATGGACACGAAACAGTTGATCAGGTCAAAAGTTGACAGGTTGACAGGACGAGACACAACGAAAATGAAGGCTATCATCTACAAGGTTAATGAACAGAATGAGACCTTTTGAGCGCAGAAACATTCTTCAGCGTTTTGCAGGGTTTGGGCAGTGAGCGATCTGCAGCAAACGCCTCATTGTCCAGTAGCTGGCGCATAGCGATGTTGGCGAGCTGCTCCATCAGCTTGAACGTGTCGTTAATGTTAAGAAACATAGAGAAGAAATGTTCAGTGTGACGCGTGCTGACACGGACACTCTCCGGAAATACCAGTGTGGCGTTCTTCTCCAGCTGGGTCACCTCCGTCCACTGCACCACCAGGGTCACTGAGGGGGCGGACAGTGAAGAGGATATCAAAGTTATAGAAGTTTGTTCTAAGGAGCTTTAGAAGATTAGCTTAACACTGAAAAGTACCATCAGGTAACTGCAAGTACTGAAGTACCTTTGTGTATGAGAAGCACATTTATGTAACTGCAGTACCTCTCACATGTGATCAAACTAAAACAGGATGTTAGGTTATTCTTTAATAAGATCACAGACTGTATAAATGACATCATTAAGCTTTTGGTCTGTGATTGGGCTGTCGTACCCTCCTTGCCCAGCAGGAATGAGTAGAAACACAGGTGGTTGACGGATAGGTAGAGCCAGCCCTGCCGCGGCACTCGGCCCTTCCAGTAGCTGCAGGAGTAGTAATTCACCAGCTTCTCCTCGTCAGGCATCCCAAACAGCTTCCTCATCTTCAGCTCAGCCTCCCGAAACTTCCCACAATCCTCCTCCTGCTCCTCCCCCTGCTTCAGCCGGTTCTCCTCAGCAATCATGCCCTGCAGGATGCGACATCACTCTGGATCACACAAAAGTAAAGAGAAACTTTCAAACAGTAATATACACAAGTATATGGTGACATACACAGATCTTTCCTTTGACAAAGGTGGTGATGTCTTCATCATTGTCAAAGATGGAGATGGTCTGCAGCAGGTTGGACTCCAGCCAATCCCAGTGCTCCGTGATCTCCTTCCTGGATGAGCCTACAAGATAACGCTGAGGGTCAAAAAAAACATCAAACAGACAATCCCAGCGCTCCAAGTCTGTGAGACAAGGCTCAAAGATAACAAACCAACAAGCACAGCCAATCCCAGTGCTCCCAGTCCAGATGACTCACCACAAGCGATGTTCCAGTAGATCTGAGAGTCAGCCGTCTGCAGCAGGATCCTGTAAGGAGCTACTCTGGCACTGGAGTCCAGAACCACATCCAGAGTCCCAACCAGGAGACCTGTGGACAGAGAGACAGGTGAAGAGTCATGATCCAGGTGTTGATCCTGTCCAGAAGTATTGATCTCCTCACAGACTGAAGTTTAAAGTTCTACTCTAATACAAACATTAACACACAAATCAGCTGATCTACAAAGAAACAGGGTGAGTCAGAATTCAATTCCTGTCAGCTGACAGCTGATGACATCACTTCCTCATTCATAACAAATAGTTATGAACCCTAACCATAACCCTCTAAACGTTCCGCCAACATTCTGTAAACGTTTCAGTCTGACAATGACGTGGATCCAAACCACCTCTGACCAACTTCTGCAGGAACATCTGAACCAAAGAATGTGTAACTTATACAGCTCACTCAGGACTCTCTGATGGTTCAGGTGTTCAGCCTTCAGGAGCAGTTTAGGGTTCAGTATCTTCTAAGACACTTCATGCAGACTGGAGGAGCCAAGGATCGGACCACTGATCATTAACAGATGACCCGCTCTCCCTCCTGAACCACAGCTGACCCAGCTAGTGGTTAAACCCATTCGGATGACACATTCACAAAACTACATCCACAAACCTGTAAGTCTACGACACCAGAGAAGTTTAGACCCAGCAGTACACATCAGGCCTGATGCATCAATGTCAGCACATTTTATTTAATCCATATATAATATTACATAATTAATGTATGTCTGTACGGATCCAGAGTCTGTTCTGATCCAGAATCTGGACTGACCCAGGGTCTGTTCAGATCCAGGGTCTGGACTGATCTGGAGTCTAGACTCCATATCAGACTCCATATCAGAAACTCAGAGGAACAGTCGGATCAGCTGTGAAGTCATTATGATGTTGTTATTTCTGATCATTGACTGTTTGACTGACCGATAAAGAAACAACAAAGATGAACATTAATTAATCATCTTTAGTTCGAATAATTAACTCATCCGGCTGTTTTCATGTCGGGCTCATTTGCATATAAATTAATGGTTATAAGTGAAGCTGACTTAGAGATAAGTAATTATCAGCTGAGCTGCTGCCTTTCAATCAATCGACTAATCGATGCAGTTCAGAACTTTTAAATGGACCCGAACATCCCTGACACGGACTGTAGTGGACCACCCAGACCCGGACCTGTGCTCGTCTTACCGGAGAGTCCTCCCCCGCGGCCGTGTCCTCTCCTCCTCTGCAGGATGAAGAACGGGTTGGCCCGCTCAGACACCCACAGCGCCCCGGCCAGTAGCACCTCCTCCGGGTGGATCCACATGTCTGCCCGCTCCCTGCTCACCCTTCGCGGGCGGACAATCACCGAGTATCACCGGGTGGTCCCGTCTAATTCAGACAAACCGAACCGAACCCTAACCGTGCTGATGTTGTTGTTTTCAGACAGTCTGCTGACTGCGCATCACTTCCGGGTATGACGTCTGAAGGCACGCCCTCTGCGCACGCTGCGTCATTGCGTCACATTCCTACAGCTGAGTTTATATAGCCTACGTGTAAACGACGAAAGTATAAATAGCTTTGATAGGTAGATGGAGCTGGTAGATTATGGTACTGCACTGTTATATACCAACTTCAGACCATCATATGCAAACTTTAGACCAACTTCAGACCATCATATGCAAACTTTAGACCATAATATACCAACTTTAGACCATCATATACCAACTTTAGGCCAACTTCAGACCATCATATGCAAACTTTAGACCATCCTATACCAACTTCAGACCAACTTTAGACCATCCTATACCAACTTCAGACCATTATGCAAACTTTAGACCATCATATACCAACTTTAGACCATCATATACCAACTTTAGACCAACTTTAGACCATCCTATACCAACTTCAGACCAACTTTAGACCATCCTATACCAACTTCAGACCAACTTTAGACCATCCTATACCAACTTCAGACCATCATATGCAAACTTTAGACCATAATATACCAACTTTAGACCAACTTTAGACAATCCTATACCAACTTTAGACCATCATATGCAAACTTTAGACCATAATATACCAACTTTAGACCAACTTTAGACAATCCTATACCAACTTTAGACCATCATATGCAACCTTTAGACCATAATATACCAACTTTAGACCAACTTTAGACCATCATATGCAACCTTTAGACCATAATATACCAACTTTAGACCAACTTTAGACCATCCTATACCAACTTCAGACCATTATGCAAACTTTAGACCAACTTTAGACCAACTTCAGACCATCATATACCAACTTTAGGCCAACTTTAGACCATCATATACCAACTTCAGACCATTATGCAAACTTTAGACCATCCTATACCAACTTCAGACCATCATATGCAACCTTTAGACCATAATATACCAACTTTAGACCAACTTTAGACCATCATATACAAACTTTAGACCATCATATACCAACTTCAGACCATCATATACCAACTTTAGACCATCATATACCAACTGCAGTTTAAACATAAATTCTTGTTCCTGTTTGTTTTTAATGATATGGTTGAATGAATGGTGATTACCTTGTTGTTTTCTGATTGGGTAATTGGCACCACCTGCTGCTGACCTCACATAATGACAAGCATTCACTCACATTTGATTTAGACAAATTAAACTCAGATAAAATGTATGACACATTTGGATTAAACATGACTGAAAACTGTGTATTATTTTCTTTAATTTTGAATCTTTCCAATCATAGATTAGATTAAAGAGCTCTCGTCCCTGTCTGAGAGACTTCTGGTTCTAAACTTTAAACCCGATTTATGATCCACTCTGTGATTCCTCCTCAGAGAGATGAGTCAGCCCTGTTCAGCTGTTCAGCCCACATGTTGTCTTTGTTGGAGGGTTAGGCTGAATATTTTCCATCTCTATGCTGATGACACCCACGTTTATCCAAAAAAGAACAGAACCGAGTAGATTTATGAATCCTGTTCTTATAATTACAGACAGAACATTGACCTGACCCGATCTTTGTTTTCATGTTTCACTGTGAATAAATCTGGATATCTGAAACTCATAGATATTTAATGAATGTCTTGTGTGCAGGAGAAATAATCTATTTTAATATTCAGATAATTGTTTCAGAAACAAACTTTAAAGATTTATTTTCTTTGTGAATGACCAGGAATACAATTTGAAACATTTAGAACGAATTTTCAGATCCTAGGTCATAACATGTCTGGACATAACACGACACGACACAATCATACCACAACTTACTATCACGCTATCATAACATGACACACATGGACAGACTATAAGCTGCAGTGTCTGACTTGTTCGAGTGTAACCGGGCTGCTGTATGTTTCATGTTTAAATGTTTAATTGAACATGTTTGTTTGTTGGGTTCAAGTGCTTGATGGTGTGCAGGATGTGTTGGTACTGACTGTGGAACAGGTGTCAAGTCAGTGCGGATCTGAACAAAGTCGACATCTGAAATGAAGCTGGCAGTTGTTCAACTTTCCATGTTTGTGTTTGTTTATCGTTTGAGTTTTTCAGCTCTTGAATGCAGCACAGAGGAACAGCTGGATTTGATTTATCATATTTTACCAGCGGCTCATGAACATGCAGCAAGAAAAGGCGCGTAAACTAATCAATCATTAGCATTAAATATTTTATAAAGTACTAAAATACTTCATTGCACTGAGAAATGCACTCAGCTCCTCTTTGGTGTCTGACGTCTCGCCCATCCTTTTCCTCCTCCTCTTCCTCCTCCTCCTTCTCCTCCTCCCCCTCTCCTCCTTTATAAGTCAGTCCGGTCCTGATCCTGGAGGGACCGCGGGCTGCGGAGGCAAAGGAGAAGTTTGAAAGAAAGAAACAAAGAAGAGAAGAAGAAGAAGAAGAAGAAGAAGAAGAAGCGGCGATCCATTTCTGATCTGGTCCAAGATGAACCTGTGTGTCCTGGTTCTGGGTCTGTCCCTGGTTCTGACCGTCTGTGTGGCTCGGTCTCCGTACCAGGCGGTCCTGCAGCACAGCCGGATCAGAGGCCGGCTGCAGGGGTGAGTCTGATCCGGTACTGCGAACCAAGCCGAACCGAGCCAAGAGTATTCTTACTCTGGCGCTGTTAATGTCACTTTACGCGACTTTACGTCGCTCTACGTCACTCTGTGTTTGACTATCTTCTTTATTTAAATCATTAATGTTCTGATCCAAACATGAGACATGTCCAACATGTCGGACAGGAACGGAGTTTATTATTTAAAAGTTTGTTTCAGTTTCTTTTTAAACTGAAATTACGTTGCCTATCAGAAAATAAAATATACACCTTAAATCTTTTGTTAATTTAAGGTGGAATGACTCTCTGATTTGTTTTCTATATTAAAACCTTTGAGTCACTTCATATCTGATTTGATTCATTTAAGGTGGTTTGTTCAATGTAAGATGGAATGATTCAGAATCAAAAACTTTCTGATGTAAAAGGTGTTTAATCCCTTTAGTTAAGGGTTATTGTAAGAGTTGTTTAAGGGTTATTTAAAGAATGTTGCTCTGTGTTTCTTTCAGCCCAAACGTCTGTGCTATGCAGCAGCTCAAAGGAAGCGACAAGAAATACTTCACCAACTGCAAACAGTGGTACCACCGCAAGATCTGTGGGAAACCCACGTGAGTCCAAACCACCCAAATGTTCATGCATGGTTCTGCCTTTAGTTCTGCTCTGTTCTCATGGTGGTCATGTGGTCTGTGTTCTGGTGCTGGTTCCGATACCCCCCCCCCCAATACCGATTCCGATACTTGTGCTGTGGGTATTGGCCGATACTGAGTACTGATCTGATACTAGTATGTTATAAAAAAAATATCATACTACGCCTTCATGACTGTGATATGATTATCATTGTGGTAAGGCCTAGCTCAGGTTAAACCCTTTGTAAAACAAGAATAAATACAGCAAATTCAAGCCATTTATTTTTAAATAGAACAGTATAAAAACAGTAGTGTGAATGCAATTTGACTAAATAAATCTAGGACTAATTATTTTTTTTAAAAAACTGAACTGCAGCCACATCTTTGCATATGTTGCATGTTGCAGTCTTTTAGCATTAATCAGTGAAATAAAAAGTTACTTCCTGATTGTTTCACAGCGGTTCTATTCAGCAGGTATAGACACGCCCACGGCAACCCACCTCAGCTCCCCTCACCCTTCCAACACCGCACTCCCCCACCCCCGGTTGCCGTTTTGCCTGTCCCTGTCTGAACATGTGCATTACTTGTGGGAGCATCCAGCATGAAATACTGCCACACCGCCGACATTATATGCTAGTGCTAGTTAGCTGCTAGTTAGCTTAGCTCCAAGCCTCGCATCAACTGGCTCTGACATACATGTGTGTCTGTTATAAATAGACTAATTTAATAAATTACATGGTATCGGATCGGTGCCTGGACTCCAGTAGTGGCCGATACCAATGCCAGAATTTACGGCAGTATCAGAACAATTTCGGATAGTGGTATCAGAATCAGAACAACTCTAATGCCTGTCTGGGTATTCACTCTGCAGTCCGACTTCAGGAATGTCCCCCTCTGGAGGTGTCCTCACCACTTATATAACCACAGAAGAAGAAACCTGTCAGGGTCGGTTTACCTCTGAGGTCCAAAGAGGCCTGAAGGTTCTTTTAACGTTGTGACTTAACTTTTAAAAAATGAAATAAAAACAGACTGAAACTGAGATGAGTCAGAGAAAACAGAAGAAGAACTTCGACCTGCAGTCTGCAGTCAAAACCCTGATAATCACAGGAAATGAAATAAAACCTTCCATCATTGGTAACCTCTTCTCCTCATCTGGGTCACACCCAGAGTCCCAACTGACTCTGGGTGTGAGGCAGTGTCCGCCGTGGACAAGTCTCCAGGTCATCACAGGACACACAGAGACAGACAACCATTCACACTCATATACACACCTAAAGAACACACCCATGCAAGTTCAGAGACAGAAAACACATCTAACATATGAACATATGATCTAACACACTCATTGTATCACATTAGCTAATGATCATTAAACACAGTGTCGCTGAGGCTGATGGGAAGTCTGTTCATAAACCAAAGTAACATGTTGACCTGATGATGGCGACCAGATGCCCCAGTTTGTCCCACTTTCAAAGTGTAACATTACTTCAGTGTGTTACATTACTTCTGATCAGAAACTGGAAAGTCGAGAACTTTGCTAACAGCCAATCATCATCCAGGTCAGCAGCAGACCCAGCAGCAGCTAATATCACTGACTAGTCCAGCAGCAGTCAGCCCAGCTCGGCGTCTGTCTTTCAGCCTTTTATTTCACCAAGCTCTCACCAACCACTAAAAGTCAGTCCCAGATTTACTCTTGTCCGGCGGCTTCTTGCTCGCTCACTCTCTCCTTTTCTCTTCTTAGCTTCCTCCGTCAGCGTCCTCTTCACTCTCTGCCATCATGTCCATAGAAGCTGCTGAGCATGGTTACATTGAAAACATGAAAACATGAAATCTGATGCAGAATGATTCAAATAATGACTGTGTGACTTCAAGTAAACAAGTGCATCATGGGACTTTAAAACAGACTCTGTGGTGTTTGTCTTGAACTGAACACGCTTTAGTAATGATATTCTATCAGCTGTGGCCTGGACTTTTATCAGATTCCTCATCAATGGGGTTCAAGAAGTCTGTGTGTGTGTGTTTGATTACTGTTTGATTACCATGAGATTCTCAAGTATTTCAAGTTCTTCATCACCACAGGAAGTGTTTTAGTTAACTGTTATGATGATTCATCGTCACTACGGAGACGACTCAGTTCTGATCAGATGTCACTTCTTCTTTTGTTTCCTGTTGATTCAAAAACTTCTTCTGGTTTCTGGTCTGCTTTCCTGGATCTTGTTCTGGTCCTGGTATCTGTGTTGAACCCTTTTAGTTAAATTCAATTTCTATTATGAATGTGAGTCACTCACCATGTTTTTAAAACGTTCAGTGTTTGTGTTTATTAAAGTGGATTCAGGATGTTCAACACAGCTTTAAAGATTCCTCGCAAACAGATTCTTTGAGCTCATTTTAGTCAAAGTCTCTGTGGAAACACAGCACTGATCTCTAACAGGTTAATTAGATTTACACTCGTGGTGGGGGTCAGGGTCTGGATGGCCTGAATTTGGTTGTGGGGTCAGGGTCTGGTGGAGGTTTGAAGTCAGTCTTTGTCCTCTGTTTGTATGTCAGTGTGAAGGAGGATCGGCAGGTCAGAGGTCAGCAGAAGGAAGACTCATAACTCCCCTCATAACTCACCCCGTCCTCCCCTGTCCTTCCTGGTTCCCCCGGGTCCATCCTCCCCCTGTCCCCCAGTGCTTCAGTGCTTCAGTCCTTCATCTTAAACTCTGTCAGCAGATTCTTTCATGCTAACGTTAGCTCTGTCTATATTCAGTATAAATATGGTTAGGTAAGAAAATATTTGGACAGTGACAGATCAGTTTTCAGGATTTTGGCTCTGTACGTCATCACAGTGGATCTGAAGTTCAGGCTTTGAGGTTTAATTTGAGGGGTTGAACTAAGAACTTGAATGAAACATTTAGATGTTGATTTTTAATACTTTGTCCAGAATGCTTTGTAGGCTGACTGTTTGAACACAGATGTCAGTAAACACTGGGTTTCCTCCTCTGTGATAATTTGTCCTTTTTTATCATTTTTGTCTTTGTGATGGACTCAGTCATTGCAGAATGTTTCACTGCTTTGTATTGATAAACTCCTGGGTTGTTTTCGCAGTTTGTTTTGGGTCGTTGTCTGTCTGTAAAATGAAGCTCTGTCTAAGCAGACAGTCTAGATACACTTTGAGATTCATCGGGCTACTTCTGTCTTCTGTCACATCATCAGTAAACACAGTGACATCTAGTGTTGTCACGATACTAAAATTTCAACCTTGATGAAAAACTCAAAAAAAGCTTTTTCAATTTCAACATGGAACATGCTTTCTCAGCAGTACCACAGATGCTAGTAAAATAATCAGAAATTGAAAAATCACAAAAATCACAATTTTTTTTCTCCTAGTGCAAACAAATGCAAAATAAATAACATATTTAATAATATAACACAATTTGGACACAGCTCTATTTAGTTTCACAGCTTCTGGTGACTTGGGGTCAGGTTTTTGTTACTTATCAAACAGAAGTGGTAGAGTTGGCTGTGCTTGCTTCTTTTGTTTAGTTGAAGGTTTAGTTTTCTCTGCTTTACTCTGCAAGTTTAAGAAAAAAAACAACAGGTTTGAGTAATGTTAGCTAGCTAAAGGCTGCTAGCTGTGGCTATTGGTTATTAAAAAAAACAACCAACAATAACTGAGCAGCAAGCTAAACTGCTAAATAGCTAAACAGAGTAGCATGCTAGCCACAGCAAATCACAAAACAATCAAAATTAATGCTGGCCATGCTAACATCAGTAATAACTTTAATATGTTAAGTTAAATGATGAACAGGAGCTTTACTAACCTGTCGGAATTCATCATAAAGGCCAGAGTGTCACTCCTTCAGATGTTTGGCCAAGTTAGTTGTGCTGCTCAACTTCATTGCCACGTCTTTAAAGCACTGTTTGCACACAGGCTCATCAAGATCTTTCGGGTTTCCTTCATTTGCCTTGTATGCAAAATATTTCCAAACAAGGCTTTTGCCTTTTTCATTTTCAACCAAGACTGGCTGTTCTGGTCCTCCTGCAGCCACACTGCCCATACTGTCAGCCGAAATGTGTCTCTGGCTGCCGGACGCTTCTTACTTGCTGCACTGCCTGTCGAGTGCACGCACACTGTAGTATTGATACCTTGGCAAATTAGTATTTTATACGGATACGCCGTTTGAGTATCAATACTTTTTGGAATATCGATATTTTTGACAACCCTTGTGACATCACACTGTCTCCACTGTGTTTCAAAAGATGTGGTGTGTTTCAGATGAGAAGCCTTCTCCAAACTGGTTCAGGTTGATCTGTCTGTTCTGGTCTTGTTATGTCGTTATGTTTTCAGTCTGAGCTGTCCTCTCTGTCGTTTGCACCTTGTGGTGAAGTCAGTATTTGATCTCATGAAGTCTTCTCTTCATGTAGACCTGGATAATGTCATGTCTCCTGCAGAGTGTACTGGCTGGATATTGTGAATTTTTTCTTGATTTTTCAATCAAGACAAGGATCCTCTGATCCTCAAACACTGTTGTCTTCTCTGGACGTCCTTTAACCTGCTTAATTAATGATCTGTCCATGAAATAGCTTCTGTGCTGTGGTTCTGGTTCTAAGACATCAGCAGCAGATCCTTTAAGTCCTAGAAGTTTGGAGGTGTTCCTCCATGGATTGGACTTGTTTGTCCGGCACATCCCACAGATGCTCTGTTAGTTTGAGCTCTGGGGATCGAATTGACACTTTGAACTGGTTGTTGTGTTCCTCAAACATTTCAGAACATTTTAGCTGTTGGCATGTTAGCTTTGTGGCAGGGTGCATTATTCTGCTGAAGGAAACCATGCCTCATCAAAAGGTGGACATGGTCTCATCAATGCTCAGGTACGTAGGATGTGTCAAAGTAATGTCCACATGAAGGCAGGACCCACACTTTCCGAGCAGAACATGATCCAAATATCACACTGCCTCTACCGATTCACCTCCTTCCCATAATGCATCCTGGTGCCATGTAATCCCCACACACTCGGCCATCCATGTGATGTCAAAGAAGACCTGACCCATCAGACCAGAACACCTTCTTCCATCGCTCCCTGGTCCAGTTCTGATGCTCATTGTTGGGTCTTTGAGCAGTGGACGGGTCAGCGTGGACATGCTGACTGGTCTGTGATGGACTGTGTGTTCTGACAGCTTTCTATCAGAACCAGCATGAACTTCTTCCGCAGTTTGTTGGATCAGACCACACAGGCCAGAATCAGTGACCCTGTCTCCGGTCCTTGGACCACTTTTGACCAGGATGCAGATCTGGACTGGACTGTATGTGTTTCAAAATAAAAGCATGTCTTTTTCTCTTAGTTTGTTTGTTGTCATGGTGATGAGTCCCTCAGACACCTAACCTCCTTGTGAATGCCGTTTAGTCTTTAATGGGTTCTTAGGGACTCTTCAGGGTTCTGGTTTGGTTTGGACATCTTTCATGTCTCTGCTGGAAGCTTCTGGCCGGTTTCCATCAAGCGTCTCGACCTTGCTCTGTTTGTTTTGTCAGACGTCCATGGCGGCCATCTTTGTTTATGTGCAGAGCAAACGGGAGTCAAGTTTCCATCTGGTTAGATAATCAGTCACACACGCACACACACATCTGTTTACATTTTTCTGCTGCTGCTGATGTTGAATTCGTTTTTATTAAAACATAAACACATTATTTGACTAAAGGTCTTGTTATTGTTAGTGTTATTGTTATTTTTTTATTAAAATATTAAATCAGAACTAGTCAATCACTGTGACAATGAGACTTTACTACAGGGAAACACTGAAAATATTTCTTAAACCATCATCATGAGCTTGGTGAAATAAAAGGCTGAAAGACAGACGCCGAGCTGGGCTGACTGCTGTTGGACTAGTCAGTGATATTAGCTGCTGCTGGGTCTGCTGCTGCTGACCTGGATGATGACTGGCTGTTAGCAAAGTTGTCGACTCGCTAGTTTTTGATCAGAAGTAATGTAATCAGAGTAAATACTCAAGTACAGTAAACATATTTACCACAGTGGGATTACACTTTGATATCAGCTGATCAATAATGTGCTCAGTGTCATGTGATCCATGTGTGAAGTAGTGTGTGATCCATAGTGAAGTAGTGGCTGTTTAATTTAATTATAGTCCAGCCAGGAATTTTATTTTGTAGTGAACAGGAAGTGAGGAGTCTGCAGAGGCTCACCAGAGGTCTGGTGTTTTTCCTGGCAGCAGGACTGGTCCCCTGTCAGGCGTCTGGTCTGGCTGCAGATTCTTCTTCTCTCTGAGGAAATGAGCTTTATGAGTCCAGACGGCGGAGCCACATTTATTATGGAAATCTCTACAGGAAGTCATGGAGGCCTCCACGCTTCATTACGCGGCACATGTGGCATCCGCTGGAGTGAAGCTCAGCTCACTGTTTTCAACACGGCCAACTTCACATGTTCAGCTCTCAACCCAACTCTGGAACTCAGAACTATTTGCAGTATTCATATATCTGTCTTTATTTAAATATTGTTTGATTTTTGTTTAAATCATAATAAATAAATAATAATATAGTTAAAATAAAAATAAATCTGTAAACAGAACTCATCAGTTTCAGGTCGGACCTGTCATCACAATGTAGACAGGTCAGATATTAGCATGGTAACATTCAGTTAGCTACAAAACAGCTACACCTGCAGTCAGTAACTGCTGTTTTCACTTAGCATGAGACTACATCAGCACAAGGCTAAGTGACTTTAAGGCTACAATGATGTAGCTATGTTAGTATAGCATTTCTAAAGGTGGCCATGCTGCTGCCTGTTTTAATGACTCAGAACAGGCTGTTCTGGTCCAGGTTCAGCTCTGTGGGGTCCTCAGATGGATCTGGACCTCCATCAGAGATGTCGGGACATTTCCTGGATCATTAAATGCAAACAGAAGCAGCACAAAACTTTATGAGCATCATTACATCATCATTACAGACAATTTTATGGGTCTGCCTGGAGTAGAAATATTACACAAAGGTTCTGATGTTTTCTGATGATCTCAGATGAGGCTCAGATGTGCTTAGGTTCTGTTTGGATCTTCATGTGTCTGTTTTGTGTTGCAGTGTGATCACCTATGAGTGTTGTCCTGGTTATGAGAAGATTCCCGGGGAGAAAGGCTGTCCTGCTGGTATGATCCCGACCTCTGACCCCTGACACAGAGCTTAGTCACACCTGGTGTCAACATGCGTCACATACATGACAGTCATAAACATGCTGAGACAAACAAAGTTTTTACACAAAGAAGAAACTTCACGTCTGATGACACACATTTTAAAAGTTTCTTCAAACTCATTAAAAACATTTACATTTAATAGCTTTGTCTATTACTACCCCATGTTCTGAGCCCATGTTTGCAATTGGTAAAATGACATCATTCTGTACCCTTCAAATAAGACCTTCAAAATTGTGATATCAGCACTTTCTCACAGAGCAAATCCATTATCTGTCATAGCTAAAACATCAGTTCTTTTTTTTCCCATTTCTTAATCATGTCCCAAGCCTTTAGTGTGGATTTACCATCTGCAAGTTCTAGTTTATTCTGATTCAGGATAAGTGGAGACTAACTAATTGCAACGGTTTAACTAAATTGTATGCTTCAATATTGAGCCAGGAATTGCCAGTCCTCCATGACCTGATGGCAATTGCAGTTTTTCTAATTTAAGTCATGGTCTTTTGCAGTTCCATATAAATGATCTAAACCAACCATTCGCCATCTTGATAATATTATTATTTATTAGGACTGGGATCATTTTAAATTTGTAGAGCAGTTGTGGTAAAATATTAATCTTAATCAAAGAGATTCTTCCCAGCATGTAGAGTGGTAAAGAAGCCCACATCTCTAGGTCATCATGGATGTGTTTAAGCAGAGCCTGAACATTTGCTCCTTTGCAGCAGAGGAGTAATAAGTATACCTAGATAAACAAAACCTTCTGTTGCCCGTCTGAAAGGTAATAACCCAGGGGGAAGGGATGGTGCACCTGGCCCAATGGCCACTGAGTTACTGAAATTTACTTTGTAACCAGAAAACTTACAGAACTCTGAATTAAAAACAGTAAGGAATGACATAACAGGTATTTCCAGTTGAGTGATAAATAATAAAACATCATCAGCATACAAGGAAATCTTATGTTGTCTATGATTAGTCAATATACCATGAACAGTAGAGTGGGTTCTAATGGCTTCTGCCAGTGGCTCGATTGCGATCGCAAATAACAATCACTGCCCCTCCCCAGAGCAAAGTAGGGAGAACATTTACCATTTGTGATGACAGCCCCTAGTGGATTATGATAAACCAACTTGACCCATTCAATAAATTCTTTACCTAAATCAAATTCCTTGAGTGTGAAAAACAATAAATCCCATTCTATACGGTCAAATGCTTTTTCTGCATCCAATGACACTACCATACCTTTAAGATTATTCTGCTGACACAGCTGAATGATGTTGAGTAACCATCTAACATTTTTACACGAGTTCCTTCAAGTAATAAATCCTGTCTGGTCATAATAAATGAAAGGACTTTCTCTTATGGCTAGAATTTTAGATAAAATCTTTTGCTTGTTGTTTTTTGACAGTTTGTTGTTGGAGAAGGTTCATTTGTTGCGTGATATTTGCAGCACTGCCTCTGGTGAACATCTACAACACACTGGGCGTGGTCGGAGCCTCCACCACTCAGATGTACTCTGAACGAGCCAAACTCAAGGAGGAGATTGAAGGTCCAGGAAGCTTCACCTTCTTCGCCCCAAGCAACAAGGCCTGGACCGCCCTGCCCACGGTCAGTACAGTCCCAAAGTCACTGACCTGCAGTCTCACCAAATATGGATTAATTCACTGCTGAAAGTCGTCCCCAACAAATGCATTATTTTCTCGTTTGATAAAAATCACTGTAGAGATTGTTTTTAAACTCCAAACTCAGTCACTTTTGTAGGTGGGGCACTTCTTAACGTGTTTTCAATTAAAACAAGAATCACACTTTGGATGGGGATAGTTCAAAGAATACTGGTAGTTACATTTCTTGTCTTGTCTGGTTGCGTGGTAAGAATCGTGCATCCATTACCTACAAACCTAGAATTAACCTGGCATGTTCTAATTAAACACCATCTGTAATTAGCAACACAAAAAACAAAACTCCCCCTAGTGATTAAATCAAAATATACACAGCAGTGGCTCCTACAACCACAGAAGACTGAAGACATGAAACTAAATATTTGTGAGGTGTTTTTAAGAGCCAAAGAGAACAAAACCACAGAAACCATAACAAATACTGTAGAAACCACAAGCAATGCTCATGAGCAACACACCAACCAACGCAGTAATCTCTGATTGTAACAACGACCAAACAACATCAAAGACTGTGGTCAGAAGATTGAAGATTCAGAATTACTTTATTGGTCAGGTATGTGTACACACACAAAGAATTTGACTCAGTGAGCTCAGTTGGTAGAGCAGCCGCCCCATCTACGAAGGCTCAGTCCTTGCTGCAGAAGCCCAGGGTTCAATTACAACCTGTGGCTCTTTCCCGCATGTCATTCCCCATCTCTGTCTCATTCCTGTCACTCTTCAGCTGTCTCAAAAAAATGTCTGCAATGCAATGTCTTGTGGTGTGTGGATGCAGGAGATCCTGGATGCTCTGGTGAGCAACGTAAACATTGAGTTGCTGAATGCTCTTCATTACCACATGGTGAACCGCCGGCTAACCTCTGAGGAGCTCAAACATGGATCCTCCTTCGCCTCCATGTACCAGGACTTCCCTGTCCACATCCAACACTACAGCAATGGGGTCTGTACATATCAAAACACACACTGTAACATGTTATGGAATTTTCTATTCTTGTAGTGTTCTGAGTGACATATACTAACACATATATACAAACATGCAGACACATTACACAAGGTTGCATGGAGTCATGTGGGCCTTGAGGTCCTCAGCAGTATTAGTTGTTTGTCTTTGACTGGCAACAGTAGGTGCCATCCTATCGCAACACTGTGGTGGCCAGGGTCGAAGAAATCTAGTGCTGCATGCTTAGACATAATAGGTAGCTTGCTAGTGACATTCCAATCTGCGTAAAAAGACATCTGTGTTTCCAAACTAAAATATGTTGTCAATGATGATGTTCAATAATCCTTGGTAAAGACATTCTCTTTTACCTAAAGAGGGCGTATAGCATTTGTGATGTTATCTTGGGGTTTAAATTCTACCCACCAGCATGAGTTGGGCAGAATGTGACACCGACTCAATAATACAGCATAAGACATAAGAGGGTCCTGAACACTTTCTTTCTTCCTGACCTCACCACTGACCTTTGACTTCAGCAATTTCTCCACAACAATAACTGCAACAACTGCAATAACAACTACAATTCACTATAACGCACACTGTAGCAGTGTAATGCACACTGCAATTCACTATAACACACACTGTAGCAGTGTAATGCACACTGCAATTCACTATAACACACACTGTAACACTATCACACACTGTAACACTGCATCGCACACTGCAGTTCACTATAACACACACTGTAGCACTGCAACACATTTTAACACAAACTGCAATTCAGTGTTACACACACGTAACGCACACTATAATTCACTGTAACACACACTGTAACCAGTGCTGGGCAAGTTACTCTAAAAAAGTGACGAGTTACTTCTCCCAGAAAGTAACTAAAGTAGTTAGTGCGTTACAAATTCTAAAAGTAACTAGTTACTATGGAAAGTACCTATTGCATTACAATTTTTTTAAATGCTCAAATGTATCAAGGAATTTGGTGCCCACCTCCGTCCCTATTTGACAGAATGTAAAATACATGTGTTATTTATGAATCTGAATATAATGAAATGGACACTTAATACAATACATAACAGAAATCCACAGTA
Source organism: Nibea coibor (assembly GCA_023373845.1). Taxonomy (NCBI): domain Eukaryota; kingdom Metazoa; phylum Chordata; class Actinopteri; family Sciaenidae; genus Nibea; species Nibea coibor. The sequence goes on along the minus strand of CM041739.1, from coordinate 152,704 downwards.
CACAAACCTAAACTATTTTAATGTTGCTGTGGGAAAGTGAGACTAGCATCCAATAAAATGTCATGCATTATTGTAGATATTATAATTACTATGTTTATATAGTTTCTATGCTCGACACCGACGTGGAGAGGCTCTTGACTCCAGGGCATAATGTGCATTTCATGGTTACACTGTTCCTTTAATTTCTCGGAAGGAAAAGTAACGGCTATACTTCCATTTAAAGAAAGCTACTTCTGGATTATTCAGGCTCGCCATTCCTGTTTCTCTTTGACTTGCATGAATGTCCTGTGTTGTCTTTCTGTGTCTGACAATTTATGTAAGCAACACCCGCCAAACTCCACCTCTGATTGGCTTACCATGGCATTTTACTCAATCTCAGCCAATCGTTATCATTTATATGATGGTCTCATGCACCTGCCCTCAACAAGAAAGGAGGAACAAGAAAAATCTTTGCAGCTCGGCTTAGAGATCTAGTTGGTCTGATGAAAAACAGCTGCTCAAAGCTCAAAGTAACGCACCATGTTTTTTGGCAGTAACGGTAATGGCGCTATAATGATGGGAAGAGTAATCAAATAGATTACTCGCAATTCACTGTAACACACATTGAAACACACACTGCAATTCACTATAACACACATTGTAACACAAACCCTAATCCTGTAACACACAATGCAATTCAGTATAACACACATAACACACACACACTATAATTCATTGTAACACACATGTAACACACTGTAATTCACTACAACACACACTGTAACACGTTGTAGCATTGTAACATACACTGTAATACACACATAACACACACTTCAATTCACTGTAACACACACTGTAACACACAATGATCATATTGTGAAAAGTGTTGATTGGTAGATTGACAGATGCCTTCTTTGCACTCAGATTGTGACCGTGAACTGCGCTCGTCTGATAAAACCCGACCAACATGCCACTAACGGCATTGTGCATGTGGTTGACCGCGTCATCACCGCTGTCTCCAGCACCGTGGAGGCACTCCTCGAAGTTGACGAAAGCCTGGAGACGCTGCAGGTGAGTCCATCCGTCAACTGACTGAAGGTGAAGGAGGTTGACATAAAGTTAGGTGTTCGGTCACTGAATTCCTGTTTATCTGTGTCTCAGACAGCGATGGCTGCTGCGGGTCTGACCACCATGTTGGAGAACGAGGGTCAGTACACCATCTTTGCTCCCACCAATGAGGCCTTTGAGAAGATTCCTCAGGAGACCCTGAACAGGATCCTGGGAGACCCTGTGGCTCTAAGAGGTGACAAGCAGGAGGTGCTTGGACTGTTTTATTTGTAGTTTTATGAAGTGGGTCTGATGTTCATCCTCTTGTGTACCTGTTCTCAGACATGCTGAATTACCACATCCTGAAGCAGATACAGTGTGCAGAGTCAATTGTGTCGGGGACTCCGATGGAGACGCTGCAGGGCACCGTGTTGGAGGTTGGCTGTGACGGAGACCAGATGACCCTGAATGGGAAGGCCATTATCACCACGAAAGACCTGCTGGGAACCAACGGGGTCATCCACTATATCAATGAGCTGCTTATCCCCGACTCAGGTACGAAGTACTGCAAGTAATACTAGTAATGCCACCACTGTTTCTAATACTGAAGGTACAACTGTCTGATTCTGAAAGTACCTATGCAAAAAGTACTGAAGTACAGAATAATACAATCACCACAATCACTATTCGGTAGTAATAGTAGTAGCAGTAGTAGTAACAGTGGTAGTATTAGTTGTAGTAGTGATAGTATTTACAATAACGCGTTGATATTGTTGATGTTTTTAGCTAAAGTTCTTCTGGAGCTGGCTGAAGGTTCATCTGTTGCAACAGCGACCAAGCTGTTTGTGGAAGCAGGTCTGACACCTTACCTGACTGGCTCTGAGGCTCTGACTATGCTTGCTCCTCTGGACGACGCTTTCAAAGGTAATGTATTGGATTATCATGGTTTGTACAGGTGTACCTAATAAAGTGGCCTCTGACGATACAAGTGTTTTTCTAACAGGCAGTCTGACAATGACGCCTGACATGAGGAAGCTGATGACCAATCACATCGTGAAGGAGCAACTGTCCTCCAAGTCTTTGTATCACGGTCAGGAGCTGGAGACGCTCGGAGGACTCAAACTCCGAGTGTTCGTCTACAGAAATGTAAGAAATGTTTCTTCATTCAGGTGCAAATGAGCCAATAGAAAATCAGCATAACAATCACCTGCTGTCAAAGGTACACCTGTAGGTTTCTTTCTCTTTGTTCATCTGTGTTGTGATTGTGGTTGATGTTCATGTTTCTTCTAATAATTTTAGTGATCCTCTGACTTTTCATCAGGTCCACATGTCCAATACTTTGGTCTGTGATCAAATCCATGCAGGACTAATGACTTCCCATCAACCTCAGCTAACTAGTGTTAGCATAAATTAGCTAACATGCTAATTTAAGATGATGAACGTGTTAAACATGATACCTGCTAAACATTGGCATTTAGCTTAAAGCATACTGTGTCTTTGGCTTCAGTTAGTGACGGAAAATATTTGGTTAACTCAACACCTGGATGACACACATCATACCTAAGTGTTAAACACAGCTGATGAATACCTCATCAGACACACAGTATTAGACAGGCCGCCCCTTGTCACATTCAGTCTGAACATGCTGTGGATGTGTCCTGTTGGTTAGTGGATAACTGTTTTGAAGCTTTTAGTTTGGCATCATGGCCATCACCATCTTCAGTCTGTGGTGTCTGTTGTTCTCCACAGTGGCTCCACGTGTTTCAGGTCCTGGACTTGTGGGTGGTTCACATTTCTGCTCACTAATGAACTCTGCAGACCACAAAAAGTTTCCTGTTTCCCACGACAGCTAAATCTTTCCATGTGTGTGTGTGCTTTGACAAAACAGCTGCCGACAGAGTCATGATGAGGAGTCCAGAGTCTCTAAGAGCTTAGTCCAGAGTTCAAAGATGTCTATTTTTTTAAAGTCTTCTTTTCTTCCTTTTCTTAACAAACGCAGACTGGAATTTTAATATTTGATTAAATATTTAAATGTCCAAAGTGATGACATCAGCTAGGATCCAATCAGTCAATGAGATCAATCAGATGTTGTTCCTCTCCTCTCAGACATTCTCTGTGTCTTTATAGAACCTCTGCATAGAGAATGCCTGCATTGCTGCTCATGATAAGACTGGACGTTATGGTGCCATGTTCACCGTGGACAAAGTCCTCAGTCCACCAACGGGGACAGTCATGGATGTGCTGAAGGCAGACGACCGCTTCAGGTGAGCAAACGTCACATCAATGAATGAATGAATAAATGAATCAATCAACCAACCAGTTGGCTGAGTTGTCAATCAGTACGTTTACATGCAGCAAGAAATTTGAATTTCTGATCGTATCAGATAATGACATGCATAAGACCGGATCACTTGTCTGAGTATACATGCCGTTCAACGAATCGGATAAACGGCCGGAGCATGGCTGACTCTGTTACGATAGGTGGCGCTGTAGCCTTCTCAACAAAGAGCCACTTTCGGTTGACGCTACGCTACAGCTGCGTACTTTTCGTGCATTATTTTAGTCCTAATAATGAACATAAAACGAACAACGAATCTTTTGGCTTCCAGGTGAAAGCCCCGGAGGAAAATGTTGCGCATGCACAGAAAGCAAAATCTGCTTCAGATCCAATTGCTGAGTATACATGGCGTTAATTATCCGACAATGAACGGATTATCTAGGTGTTCTTATCCGATTTTGAGATGTCCGATGTGGTCCAAAATAGGTCCGAAATAGGTCAGACTGAGGTGTTTACAAGCACACTAAAAGTCTGATACGATCAGAAATTCGAATTTCTTGCTGCATGTAAACATACTGAATGTTGTGCATTGTGAGGAGTTGTTGTTAAGACTCACTATGCAGCACTAGTAAGTTGTTATGACTCACTATTCTGGTCTTAAGGTGGACATAAAAATTTGAATATTGATTTGTTTGTGACGTCACAAAAACAAACACTCATGACTCCTGCTGCGACTTAACTAACGCAGACACACAGCCTCCTTTAAATGCACTGAGAAGTCCTGACAATGAATAACGTCAGTCATCCAACCAAATTAACTCTGCAGAATAACAATAACAGGAAAGACACTCAGCATTGGATACAAGATGTTTTTTTTAAATTGGAAGTGGAATTTTTTGCAGTCGACAGAAGCTTTTCACCAACGCAGTGTGCACTTTACTGTTATGTTGTTCTTGTTCTTTTCACTGGCGAATTTAAAATAACGTGCATACGTCCATGATTCAAAAGCTGTCCCCTCTGCCATCTTGCCGGCGGTTCGAAAACACTCACACAGGTAACATAGGTCAGCAGGGTGCAGACACATCATCACAGCTCTGCGCCTCCGCTGACACATCTGCAAGTGGCACAGCCTTGTCTGACCAAAAGTAGGCTGCAGTCGTAATTTTTTCCTTATCCAGAGAAATTCTTAAAGCAACGGATTACTTTTTAAAAAAAATAAAGTTATTGATTACTTTACCCACATCACTGCTCCTGAAGTCCAGTCAGATCTCAGCATTAAGGAACAGCCTCTAAGAGCCAATCAAATAGTTTCAATAAACATGTTTGTTGTAAATATGGTGAAACAGACTCCAGACATGGTAAAACAAACAAACACCCCCCCTGTTGTTTCAGCCTCCTGGTTGGAGCCATCCAGACTGCAGGTATGACAGAGCTGCTGAACCAGCAAGGAGAGCTCACCTTCTTTGCCCCGACCAACACCGCCTTCAGCGCCATGAACCAGCCCGAGCTCAACAGACTGATGCGTGAGTTTAACACTGAACAACAATGTCATGTTCCAGTCTGATGATGGCAGATCGGGTCCACACACAATCTGTGGTGTTTGTACAGACACAGAGCAGAACAGACAGTTAAATGGTGATGTCTGAACTCATATATTCCCAGAAGCTATGTTGGACTGAAGAAAACTGGACTCGCTGGTCTTGCTAGGTCTTCAGCTCCATCTTTGGTCTGAACATTTTGTGTTTATGTGACTCACAGCCAAATCATTCCCACCCGCTCAACATGGCACCTTAATCGGGTTTATATAAACTGTCAGTGTATATAAAGTGTCAGTGCTGCAGATGCCTAATAAAGACATGCAGACTGTAGGAGGAAGGACAGGGAGGACACATGGCATCTAACGGGGTGAGACATCAAGAGGAGCAATAACTTCAGTGATTCAGAGAAACTTTATAAACATCAGAGATAAAAAGGTGAATAGAGGATCTGATTCTCTTCCAGAACTTGCTTCTGTTCGACAAACGCCACAAATCAGTTCAGTTTGTTTGACTTCATTTTGTGACTATTGCAATCGTTTATTGATCGACAAGTTTCAAACTGAATTGTTGAATTGATGTAGAGCAGACCGTGTGATGCCATGTGTCCTCCCCGTCCTCGTTGCTGTCTTCCTGTCTCTGACTCAGCATGTTGTCTATCTCCCAGGTAACCGTCAGGAGCTGGCAGGTGTGCTCAGGTATCACCTGGGCGAGGGAATGTTGGTGAGCGGAGGAGTTGGATCTCATACCAGAATCAAACCTCTGCAGGGAGACAAGCTGGAGCTTGGTGTGGTCAGTTCTGTTTAAATTCTGTTCAGTAACTCTGTTTAAACCCAGATCAGAAGTTCTTATAGCTGCTCTCTGTTTCAGAGGAACTACACCGTGTACGTCAACAAAGTCCCAGTGGCCGACGCAGACCTGATGGCAACTAACGGAGTTGTCCATGCTGTCAACAGCATCATCAAACCTCTACGTGAGTACAGAGCCTGATGTGACTTTCAGTTTGATGGACCAGGTCCTGGTACCTCTGGTTTCTATGGATCAAAACTTCACAGTACCACACTGAGCACATGTATGTGGAGATTCATCATGTCTGACCTCAGTGGCTGAGTCAAGTTTGTGTCTCTGTAGCACCGAAGGTGGACCGGGAACAGGCTGATGGACCTGCAGCTCCTCTCAGACCGGCTGCAACCTCTTTGGTGAGTCATGAGCCATGAAATCGGATCAGCAGAACTCAGAGGTCCTGATCCAGATCAGACCCATTTTCCGACACTCTGATCTATACATTTAATTTGTTCATGTTAATACAGTATTCTTCTTTCTGTCTCACAGGCCGACGCGAAGAGCTTCAAGAACGGTCAGCTTGTTTTATTTTGAAAGGTTTCCTGTACTTCATCTGACTTCATGTTTTCTGATGTACATTTTCTGTTTTCACAGATGATCTCTTCCAGAAGGTGGTCCGGAGTCGCTCCAGCAGGATGATGAATAAGACCCAGTAAAAGACCTGAGAAGAAGAACTGGATGTCTGAAGAAAGTCAGCCAAACATCTGAAGAATGTCTGAAGAACACAACATGTGGTCAAAGTGTCAAAGATCACAGACAGAAAAATCCTCCTGAGATCCTCCAACACCGAAAAGGATTCAACAATTCATCAAACAAACACCATGAAACAAACAGAACAGGTTGTCACCATGTCAGTACATAGAAATGTGTTTAAAGATCTGCTTCAGAGCTGGGTTGGTCCGAACACTGATCAGTGTGATGACACCCAGTGTCCACCAAATGTCCATGCTCTTAATTTTCCATAACTTTAAGCCTTAATATAATTTGAACGGGGAAATTAGCTACAGAGACCAAAACTGTTTTTCGTACCAGGCTGTGAACATGTTTATTTCTGCTGTCTAACATGGGGACTTATGGAGACTGACTCACTTCTGGAACCAGTCACAAGTGGATGACAAGTGGAACCGCAGTTTGTTTCACTTCACAGACATGGAAGATAATGACTGGTTTGACATGGTTCTGACTTTTTTTTCACTGACAGTTAAAAGTTTGTGTGTTAATAAAACAAGAATTTAACATTTAACAGTAACTAGTTCAAGCACCACTTAGAGTCATGTGAATGTATAAAAATGAAACACGGCATTCTGGGAAATGTAGGAAACCACGAAGTGAAGGAGACGAGGTGGGCCACCAAAACAGGAACAAATGAGAATTGAATTGAAGCATGAGGTTCTGAGGAGGATTTCTCTTCTTTGTCAGACGTCAGTTTGTCGACAGAAGAAGAAACTGTTTTTATTTCTGTGTACTGTTAATAAACTAGCTTTGACCAAAAGACACTTTTTTGAACTTTCACGTCAGATTTTTGCGTTGTGTTTTTGTTGTTGTCCTGCAGCATGTCGCAGGTTTGAACCCCCGAACAGAAGAATTCAAACAGAATGACCTGACGAAATTTTTAGTGTTTTGTAAAATAAAGCTGAAAAATTAAAAGTGTGTGTGTGTGTGGTTCTGAATAAAGGCCCATTCAGAAGCCTCAGGGTTCAGTCTGGGTTCAAGTCTCTGCTGGTTTGCAAAGTGTCAATTTAAATCATCTGTAATCTGTGCATGTTTCCTGTGTGCACGTTTCCTGCATGCACGTTTCCTGCGTTCACGTGTTCTCACTGCTGCTGAAGGAGGATCAGAGCTCTGAAATATTAATGTGGTCCAGGTGAGGTCAACAGAAGCTGGGTCCAACTGAAACAGAGCTCCTTTTTGCTATGCTTAATGTGATGCTGTGAAAGCCTCACAGAGTGAACCTTAAGTCTTCTGTGAAGGGAAAAATAACACACACATAAACTAAACCCCAGAATCTTCACCACAGTGTCAGTCTGTACACTGGTTTGCACAGAAATGTCAACTGACATGAACAACAGACAATAGAGAGATGAAATTAAGATGGTTTGATTCTTAAGCTTGTGAAGAGAAACAGCTGAACTTAAAGTATGAAATGTGACAGTCAGTCCAGGTTTAGGACAAGAACTTTGAATCTGTGTGTGTGTGAGGATCTCTGACCTTCAGTTCAAACACTGAGAACATGATCTTCTCTGTGTTAATACACTTTAGTGGGCTGTGGCTCAGGCGGTAGAGCAGGACAATCAGATGATCGGCGGTTTGATCACCAACTCCTCCAGTCAGCATGTCGAAGTGTCCTTGAACCCCAAACTGAAGGACATTGACATGACAGCTAATGTCATCAGTGTATGGTGAAAGCGTTTTGAGTGGTCTGAAGATGAGAAAGGAGATATACATAAGTACATACATGATTATATAAGTGATTAAATAATATATCAGTCTTGTTTATTTTAACTGAAGTGAATATTGTGTTTTTTGTCTCTTTTTATTAATTTATTAAATTAACTCATTTATTTTTTTTTACATCAAACTCTGACTTTCTGTCAGTCTCCATCAAACTTCTCTTGGGTTTGTTTTTGGTATTATTTTCATCCTACAGCAGTTTGATACCTTCAGCTAACCATCGGCTAACCTTTGGTTCATAAAGAGCCAGTTTCAGCTGCAGGCTGGCGTCTCCAGTCTGTTATAATGTGTTTATGTAGAGATGAATGACAGCAGTGGATAATTCAGGACAGATGATCCTCGCTGCATGATTTCAGTCTGAAACCACAGAAGAGAAAACACAACGGGCTCCTGGTTCTGTAGACAAGCCCACTCTGCTGCTGTGGTACTGTTATATCAAAGTTGATGTTCATCTTTGTCTTTCTAAACTGAACACATTTAAAAAATAAAATTGACCTGAAATTAATAAAACATGAATAAATATGAATATCAGATTAAAACAACATTATTTATATTAGCCCTTTACAATAGCCGAAAGGTACCCAAAGTGCTTTACAATAAATCCATAAAACAAAACATAACACATAAATACCATAAAAATACAAACAAAAGTGCCGTAGGGCTGAGGTATGAGTATACCTAAGAAATAGTACTGCCCTAGTCAGAGTTTTTCTCTTGCTATATATATATATATATATATATATATATATATATATATATCTGCTCCTAGATTAATGTCAGCCGTCCTCCATCTCTGAGAATCCCATCATCCAAACACAGATCCAACCTGTGGAGTTTACTGTGCTTGCTTACTGTAGCTTTTCCAGTTGACAACATAACAGTTTCCTCTCCAAACCTCTGCTGCTGACAGAACTTAAGGATATCCAGATCAGCCTCCACACTGTTGACACACTGTTGACAAAATGTGTCATCTAGGCCTGTCACCCGTCTGCCCTTAGGTGATTTCTCTGAGCTTAGTAGGATTTTTTAGTTTAGCCTTCCTGACCAGCTTTTCTTGTAATGTCTTATCAGTTGATATTTCAACACATATCTCCTTTGATTTATCTGTGTTACCGTTCATTAAACGGTGCAGCAGTTTCGCCAGGTGAACGTCACAGAGTCAATAAAGTTACAAATCAATACAAATTTTGGGGATTTTTGCCAATTTATATGCACAATTTTATGAATGTTGCTTCAGTTCCTCTGCAGTGCTACACACAGGCCTACCTTATGTGATGTTGACAGCTCCAGATGTCTTTACGCCGCTGGCTGATAAAAGAAGTCGAATCCAACTAGAGCGTTCTCTTGCTGGTGTCGGGTGAAGCAGCTGGACAGGTGGATGATAGACAGTTCAAGCACCAGTATAGCAGAGAACATACACCCACTCTCAGAATTACATTATTACAACAAAACTAAGTTATAACAGATATGATTTGATTCAACAAAGCGTTTCATCTCCATAAACAACTATATATATATATATATATATATATATATATATACCTACATTACCCTGCTGCCACCTGCTGGACAAACCTTTGTACATTATAGATTAAACACAAACTTGTAGAGAAGTTGAAGTTCACCGGTGCAGTTATACAGGTGACCTGTGGGGGGCAGCAGCACCCCTTCATCATGTCTACTCTGCCGGAAGAGCTGTGATGCACAGCGTGACGTCACTGCGCTTCAAACTTTAGACCCGGGAAAACTGATTCGGTCAATCAGAACCAAAACCAACAAGAATCGTTTGAACTTGTCTGACATGGTCCAGGAGTTTCACGTCGTCAGGTGTTTCTCCTGTCAGAGCTTCCAGGTTCAACAGGTAACACACAAGCTAAAGGCTAACAGCGGGCTAAAGGCTAACAGCGGGCTAAAGGCTAACAGCGGGCTAAAGGCTAACAGCTGTTGTCTTGGTCACTTTGGTTATAATTAAGTTAATTGTATGTTGTCAGTTATTACCTGTGCTGTGTCTGTCAGGTGAAGAAGGTGACCAGGTGGATGTGTAAGGTGTGCGGACACAAACAGTCTCTGCTGAAGGTAAGAACACCTGGAACTCATTAACAAACGTCTCTAAAGCAGGATGGGACAAGTGTCAGCTAAGCAGGGTCTGTTATAACGGTAGAGTTACCAGAGTAACAGAATCATTGTGTCAGCTGATTTGGATCAACAGGTAAGGACAGGTGTTTAGAGGTTCACCGCGTCGTGCTGTGTTCTCATTGGTTGTCAGGAGTTTGGGCGGGGCTCCGGGGCCGACTGTAGACGCCACGTTCAGAAACTGAACGCCATGAGAGGAGCCAAGATGGAGGAGCTGGAGCGCGATACCTTGTCGCTATGGTAACCAGCCGCAATACACAGCAGCTAACCGGTTTTCCCAGGTGTTATCACCTGTTTTTTTTTCACCTGTTTGGTTGTTAACAGGGAGCAGGTTGAGGCAGACAGAGAGGATGGACCTAAAGAACAGGACAACATCCAGGTGACCACACATTCACACACACACACCGAGGCCAGTTTCTCCTGGAGGTTGTTGTTAGTCGTCTTTGTTCGTCTCCAGGTGACACAGACTCAGGTGAGCTGCTGGAGCAAATACCTGGACACACCTGAGAAGGTGGAACCAGAGGAGAAGGATGTTTTGATGGACAGACAACTCAATGGAAACCAGAAGATTGACAGGTGTGATGTCAACGGATGTCGGGAAGTCATCTCTGTCTGCAATTTGTGTTTAATTAATTAAACTAATTAAGAACATTTATGTTTAATTAATTCATAAGTCAATTTCACAGTTTTCATTTCAGAGTTTTTTTTTTCCCAGCAGGAAGAGGAAGAGACGAGGAGGACAAGAGGGCTGGATACCTGGACAGGTAACCTGATGACATCATCATATATGATATGTCACCTGACCTACACAGGAAGTGACAGTAAATATCAGTTCTGTCTACAGACAAATAGACCCACAATCAGAACAAGTCTGAACCGGTCCAGTCCCCCACGTCTATTTACCAGTGCGTTCAGGCGGAGGGCTCAGTTCTTCAGTACTGATGGTCAGGTGAAGGATGGGGAGGAGCCTTCAGTCAGTGGGTGGAGTCAGACAGATGGCAACATCACCTGTCAGGCCCTGCCTCTCTCCAGACCCCGCACACCACTTCCTGTTTCCTCCATGTTTCAGAGTGGGGAGGAGTTTGACTTCAACAACGACTTCCTGTGAACTGAGCAGTTCTGACTAGCTAATCAATCAACCAATTGATCAGATTAATTAACTCTGTTAGTTAATAAATTATTTTAATTATTAAATGAAGACTTGTTTGATTTTTGTGACATCAGTGACAGAGTCTGCCACGTTTCAATTATTCAACTGAAGGTGAAGACACGAAACTCGTAAAAGTTTTTATTAATCACTGAAGAAGATGATAATGACGATTACTTTTAACAATCTGACAGGTATAACATGTTTTATGTCATTGGTACAGATGATGAGATTAGCTGTGACATCATGGTGATGAGATCAGGGCTGGTGTGGGCGGGGCTGTTTGGCATACTGGATGGCGTCAAGCGCGGCGCCGATGTCGAAGTTTTTGGCTTGAAGGAGACGAGTCAGCCAGCCACCTTCATCTGTGAAGCCCATCGACAGCATCAGAGACAGGGACTCCACCAGGCGGGGGTCAGCCTCTGTGGAGGGGTCAGAGGTGATGTCAGAAGTGATGTCATCACAACAATCCAATACACAGTGGGGCCAACTCTCTTACCTTGAGGCAGGTGAGGGTACAGAGCTGCCTCCCTCAGACCTGTTGGTCCTGACGAGGGACCTTGCTGTCCTGACGGGGGGTCCTGGTCCTGGTCCCCAGGCTGGAGGGACTGCAGCTCTCCAGTGGAGGGGTCGACCTCTCTCGGGCTTAGGTGAGTCCATTCCTCGTCAGAGTCTCTGCTCACCTGGAGAGCACAGACCGGGTCAGTTTAGTGGTCGACATTTAGACCGGTCTCATGGGTCTACTTCCATGTTAACAATGTGATCCAGTCATTGAGTTAAAAATTACCTGAAGCTTAGGTGACAAACTGACCTTTAACCCCTCGCTGCTGGCTCCACTATCACTGCTGGCTCCACCCACATCATTTGCTCCACTTCCATTACTGACTCTGCCCTCATCACTGGTCATGCCCACATCCATGTCTACCTTCGACTCCGCTCCCTGAGGGGGAGGATTCACCTTGGTCCTCTGGCCCTCATGCTCCACATCAATGTCCACGTCGATACCTGTGGACACACAAGATCACTTCCTCTTTGAGTGTTTGACATCACTTCCTGTTCATGCTGCTGAACCTGGGCCAATGACATCACTCACCCAGTGGGCTCAACATGGCGGCCACGCCCTCCCCGATATTTTTCAGGAAGTCCACATTGGCCTGCGAGGCTGCAGAGGGGTCATAGGTCAGTGATGATGTCACTGATGAGTCATTAAACTGAGTTTATTGATCATTGATTAGATTACTGACCAGAGGGCGTGCAGCTGTCAGCAGCAGGTTTGGAGGATGCATCCTGGTCCTGGTCCTGGTCCTGACTCAGGTTCTGGTTCTGGTTCCACATGCAGTGTCTCATCCTCTTCATCCACTTCCCCCGAGGAAACCACTGCAGTCACAAAGCGGGGATTTCAAAATAAAAGCATAGAGTCCCTGACTAATAGTTGTCTGAATGGTTTCAAGTCTGACTACACCCACCACCAACTGGTGATGTCACAGGACAGGTACACTGTGACTCACCTGCAGCGGATGCCAGATGGGCAGCAGAGCATGCTCAGTGTGTGTCCCTCGAGCCTGGCAGGAGGAGCACAGGTCGTAGTTTGGACAAACCGAACACTTGAAGCGAGCTCCCACTACGGGACCTTCACAGCCGTCACAGGTGATATTAGGGTGCAGGGTGGGGGGTGGGGCCATGTGAGGGGGCGGCCCCCTAGGAGCTCCAGGTGGAGGAGGAGGATGTCCGAAGGTGAAGGGAGGGAAGGCATGAAGAGGGAAATCACGGCGGTGCTCTTTTTTCTCTGAAAGTCATCAACACAACTTTAATGATCAAGTAAGGTTCAGGTAATAATCAGGTAATGTTCAGGTAATATTTGAGTATCAATCAGGCAATATTCAGGTAACAATCAGATAATGTACAGGTAACAATCGGGTAAGGTTCAGGTAATGTTCCAGTAATATTCAGGCAAGGTTCAGGTATTTGTACCTTTGATGTAGACGCGGAAGGTGGCGTCCTTCATGCAGGCCAAACCCATCATTAGTTCATCATCAGAGGAGAAGGCCACCAGGTCTCCATCTTCATCTGAAATAACAACATCATCATCATCACACGTGAGCTCACAGGCCCTGCCCACACAGGTGTCAGCCAACTCAGACTAAACTCAGTTTAAACAAACATTCAGCTAAAAAACAACAAAAACCTGATGGTTATCAAACACTCCTCTGCATTCTTCTCCTCACACACTATTATATTTATATTCTTATATATGAATATATAAATATATTTACCTCTTTATATTGTATCTATACATGTTAGTCTGTACATGTTATAATAATTATAGCCTATATTTACCTCTGTAGAACATGTTAAAGTCCTTCACATTGTTAAACACTCCCGCAGTTTTGCGGTTCAGGTACTCGAAGCTGCTGGACACGTCCTGATCCACCGCGAACCTCCGAACCTCTTTCACCGCCTCATCTTTCCCCAGCAGGTAAACCTTCACAGTCACCGACATCCTCTGCAGACACTGAGCCGAAACAAGTGAATCAGACTCTGGACAGAAAACAGACACTGGACCAAACGGTCAGAACCGGACTCTTACAGAACTTTTACAAGTGAGAAACTAAGTGACGCAGCTTGGAAAACGCTCCTCTCCTTTATGTTTACGTACGCGATAAACGTCACAAGAAGTAAACATTGACGCGGCCTACCATTGGTTCGCTGACGGAGTCACGCTCAGACGGCCAATGAGAGGCCGAGGAATGAGGAAGTTCCCCTCAGAGTCACGTGAGTCAAGTAGACTAAGGAAAAATATGCTGCGTCATCATGAGACTGAAATATTGATCAACATCAATAAAAAACGAATTAAATAACATGTATACATTTAGAAGATGGAATGTAATAAAATAAAGTTTGATGTTTTTGTTGTGATTTTTTGACTCATTAAAGCTCACCTCCTGTTTGACATCTGTTCTGGTTGTTTCCAGAAGGTGTAACATCCCAACACTGGATGTTCCTGCAGCCAATCAGCAGCAGAGCTGGTGTCAGATGAACGTGAATCATTGGTCTTGTGATGTGTGAGTCAGAGTCACAGGATAAACACAAACACACCGTGCTCCCAGAATGCATCAGGGCTGGACAATAAAGTTTAAAGAGAATGACGGGGCCATGGACCAACAACAGAACCTAGTTAATGGACCACAGGGTTCTGCTGAACCAGTCAGGGTGGGTCAGAACCAGAAATAAACAGAGGACAACATGCTTGGGGCTGAAAAGAGTGTGCTCAGATTGTCTCCTCGCCGTTATTCATCAGCAGCGCCTTGTGGGTGCACGAGGATCAGCTGAACCTGGACACAGACAGACCAGGACTGACACAACCAGGACTGACAGAGACAGCCGAGGACCGACAGAGACAGACGAGAATTGACACGACAAGGACTGGCAGAAAAAGAGGAGGACCATCAGAGACAGACAGAGACCAACGAGGACTGACATAACAAGGACTGACAGAGACAGCCGAGGACTGATAAGGACTGACAGAGACCGACGAGAACTGAACCAATGAGGACAGACAGAGACAGACAAGGACCGACGTGATGAGGACTGACAGAGACGAGGACTAACCTAACAAGGCAAGGAACGACAGACAAAAGAGGACTGATACAACAAGGACTGACAGACAGATGAGGACTGACAAAGACTGACGAGAACTGATACGATGAGGACTGACAGAGACAGATAGGGACTGACACGATATGAATTGAGAGACGAGGACTGACACGATGAGGAACGACAGACAGACAAGGACTGATGGTGTCGTGACCTCTCTGACTCACCTGTTGTTGTTTTGTAAACAAAGAGATTTGAACAGAAGTGAATTTATTGAAACTTTGACACATTTAATCAACAAAACATCAGAACTAACTAATCAATAATCAATCATCAGTACTGTACATTGATCAGGATCAAACAAAGTCTTTGAAAAAAAAACATCTGATGATGTCACTGGCAACATCACTGGAGAACAGCAGCAGCTCAGGTGTGTGATGTCACAGCGATGTCATGGTGATCAGATGTAAAGTGGGTGGTATTGGCGGTGGGTGAGTCTCTTCCTGCAGGTGGGACAGGTGTGTGATGATGTCAGAGCGTCTCTCAGACACTGGCTGCAGAACACGTGACCACATTTGGTGGAAACGACCAATCTGCCACTCTCTATGATCTGTGAAGGAAAGGACAGCTAATCAGAACATAGAAGTCCAGAACACTGACCCTAACAGGTCACATGACCACAATGGTCAGTGGTGGAGTCCTCAGCAAATGACCAATCACAAATAAGGACAAGTCTTTAGACTGACTGGATGCTCAGGTCAATAAAGTAACATGATTGTTATATGTGTGCGTCATTTAATTAACACAAGTTCACATGAGGAGTGCTGTGAAGCAGCCCGCGGATCAGAGCAGGAACACTGACAGAGTGTTGAACGTCTTTACACCTCCAGATCTCAGGTGTGTTTGAGTCTCACCTCAGAGTACGAGTCCAGACAGACAGGACAGCTAATCGTCCCTGGAATTGACCTGAAAGAGACAGAGTCGACTGATCACTACAGACCAGTCTATGACCTGTGATGGACTGGTCTATAACCTGTGATGGATTGGTCTATGACCTGTGATGAATCGGTCTATGACCTGTGATGGACCTGTCAGTCTGTTACCTGGAGGAGTTGTTGGTCTGTAGCGAGGATGTTACTGTGGTGTTGAGGACAGGGGGTGTGTCCTCATCTTCATCACTACTGACAACATAACTCTCACCTGTGGTGACTCTCCTGTTCTGAGGACCTGAAGGAAGACACACAGACAAACACCTGTCAATAACCTTTATTCAGACTGTCAATGAAACTTTATTTGAACGGCCAATGAAACTTTAACTGTTTAATGAAGTTAAACTTTATTTAGACATGACAACTGAAATGAAAAAAACAATGTTTACCTTCATCCACCAGCTGGATCATCACAGGAGCATCAAGAAGAAAAAGAAGAGTTTGTTTAATCAACTCAAACACACATCTGTGTATCGGTGTGTGTTTGTCAGTGTGTGTTTGATGGTACCAGTACTGAGTCGTTGTGGGTCAGGTCAACCACAGTAGCTTCTGATCCCTCACAGGTGAGATCCACAACCTCCTCCACACCTGAACACATATTGATTATTGACTGATTATTGACCTGATGATGATGAAGATGAAGAATAACTAATGTGTACTGACTGTCTTCTGTGTTGTCCATCACGTTGATGGTCTCTGTAGGGGCGGCGGGGTCACCATCAGATGTCCTGCTAATGTTAGTCGTTCTGTTAGCCGTCCTGCTAGCGTTAGCCGCTCTGCTAGCCTTGGTGCTCGGTCTGGAAACTAGAGGACTTCCTGTTGTCCTCCTCTTCCTCTGAGCCTGAACACACATCACACCATACACTGATGAAGACCTGTTGCAGGTGATGTCAGCACAGTCAATTAATCAGGATTCAGTCACTCATTAGCACATTGAGCTCACATGCTAATGTGCTAACAGAACAAGGACAGCAAGTTTGAGGAACTGAAGAAGAAAAAACTCACAGAGCTGCTCATGTCAGAGACCAAGAGGACCTGCAGAACACACACACACACACACACACAGTTGATGTTTCACATTTCCTGTTCTTTACTTCTTTAATCAGCTGTTTGTAATTAACCAGTTTCAATTAAACCTGCTGACATTAAGCATGACGTCAGCCTTCATTTAGCTATCAGCTGTTTAACATTTAAAAATAAATAACCCTTAGGTCTGATCCACAGCTGACAGACCGGGCCGGTTCGGGCTGTGCTCACAGCTGACAGACCGGGTCGGTTCGGGCTGTGCTCACAGCTGACAGACCGGGTCGGTTCGGGCTGTGCTCACAGCTGACAGACCGGGCCGGTTCGGGCTGTGCTCACAGCTGACAGACCGGGCCGGTTCGGGTTAGATTTTCACACACCGGTAACAACAGTTAACATGTAGCACTTAGCAGTCTTCACTCACCGTCAGTGTTTCTCTCCTGTTTGCAGTTAGCCGTTAGCTCATGTGAAGCTCAGCTGAGCATGAACGTTAAAATATTTAAACGTTAAAACATTTAAATATTAAATATAATGTTCAAATTGAAATATTTAAACACAAACAAAGAGCCTAATGGTAACAGTAGCTGATGGCTTATGCCGCCCGTTTCTTCTTCTCCTATAACGGAAGTTGCTCACCGAGTTCACCACCGCAACTGCCCCCTGCCGTCTGACCTCGTGAACTGTCACAATATTAAACAAATCTATAAATGAAGGCAAGGAGGCATCTTTAGCAGTACTTTTAAAACAGCTATATTAACTCCAGTCTATAAATATGGTGATGCTCAAGAGGTCAGTAACTACTGCCCCATTAGTATACTCCCAGCAGCCTCAAAGGTCTTGGAAAAGGCAGTGGCAGAACTTTTATATCCTCTGAAGTTTGGATTCAAGAAAAAACAACATACTGACACGACCTACTGCTACTTCCTTGAGGACATTAAAACCAACTTGGACCAAGGAGGAGTGGTTGGTGCTGTCTTTTTAGACCTGTGCAAGGCCTTTGATAATGTCATCATCATAACAAACTGTTTCACAAACTTGGTAATTACAATCTTTCATCACACACTCAAAACTCAATCAAATCTGCTAACTACCTAGCTAACTTCAGCAACAGAATTCACTCACAGTTGAGGCTTTTAATGTGTATGTGAATGCTATGATTATACTGCATTTTTGTATTACAAGCTGGTCTCACTCAAACAAAACAGTTCTAAAACCTTGAATCATTACACAAAAGTGCCCTCAAAGTCCATGATAAAAATCTATGGTGCTACCATCAATGTCATATACTCAATAAATATGAATTTTTAAACTTTGAGAATCTGATAAAGCACTCAAATGTCTGCATACTTTTTAAAAATTATTCACAATGCTGCAGCAGTGTAGGTGGTGAAGAAGAAGGGAGACAGTACCCAGGGGCACCCTGAGGTTACTAATAAGATGACCAGACACACAGTTCTGTAATGTCACAAACTGTGATCCTGCCCGTCAGATAGTCATCAACCCAAGTGATGAGGGGAGGACCACCTGTGTGTCCTCCAGTTTGGCCTTCAGTATATATAAACCTACATTTATTTCTTTCATACAAACATGCAGCTCAAAGTTTTTCACAGATAAAATCTGTTCATGTTAAAGCATTCAAACATAATAAAACACAGACTTCCTGTACAAGTGACTTCCTGAACCCGAGACAATAAATCTTTCTCTAAATGAAATTGAGTCACTTCCTATTTTCACATTAAAAGCCTCAGGTGTTTCATGTTGATGACTTTTATTGTTTCAGACATTTCACAGATTCAACAACATCATTCAAAAACAGATGAGTCATTGTGACATCATCACAATTTATTTTCGTTAGATCACTTCCTATCCAGAAACTAACCGTGGTACCGTGTTTGTGTTCCTACTGAACTCTGAATAAATAAAACAAAAGAACCAGAACTGACAGGTCCAGAATGGTCCAAGAGGACAGTTGGTGCATCATGGGTACTGTAGTGCTGAGCTGTGTTCGGGTGCAGAGGGAGCGCTCCATTCATGGCAGGGGACATCTGGCACGGCCTCGCAGAGACTGCTTTAAGACCAAACCTTCATGAACGCCAACATCCAAACGCCCCACTGGACACCTGAACACAGCATGGCTGAGAGAGAGAGACAGGTGAGAGAGAGAGAGAGATGGGTGAGAGAAAGGGAGATGAGAGACAGGTGAAGTGGTTACCTGTATTTATCAGTCTTTGTTTACCTGTCTGTCTGTCTGTGTTTACCTGTATGTGTGTATTTACCTGGGCTGTAGGTCTACGTGGAGGTGAAGCTCATGGGGTCCACCTGGTTCATCTTCAGGTGGTTGTCGAGGATCTGGAAGATCTCCTGGATGTTCGGGACGTAACCTGACTGAAGCTTCGACCACAGAGGGACGTCTGAGAGACAGATAGGAAACAGGAGGTGATGTGAGTGACGGCAAGCACGACTACAGGGTCAGCTGACTGAGTCAAAGAAACCATGACTGACACAAAGCAACGAGAGCAACAACAGCAACGAGACTGAGGAGAGCAATGAAAGGGAGGACAATAAAACCAAAGAGACTGACGACAGCAACAGGAGCAACGACACTCTAACTGAAGAAGAAGAAACATGCTGGAGACGGACGAGTGTTTGTATGTGTGGTTCACTGTGAAGCACGGAGGAATAGCTGTCATGCTGATGTCATAGTGTGAACCAATTAGAACTCACCGTTCAGAGTTACCTCGAAGGCTCCCGTAGACAGGAAGTGAGTCTCCATCATGTTACAGAGAAAGAAGGCCATCAGACAGGAGAAGATCTGAAACACAGTGATGGAGTTACATCTGTTCTGTGGTAACGAGCTGAAGCCTGCATTACTATAGTAACAGGTACCTTGTTGTCCTGACTCCAGGTCCAGGCCCGTGGAGTGTCAAGGCCCAGCAGGATGAATGGGTTCTGACCACTGACGATGAGGAGAATGGAGAGCAGCTTCATGTAGGAGACCAAGTTCCCAACACACCTGAGGATACACAGGACTTGGTTTACAGGTAGACCCGGTTTACGTGTGGACCACAAGTGGACCCGGTTTACAGGTGAACTATGAGTGGACCCGGTTTACAGGTGAACTATGAGTGGACCCAGTTTTACAGGTAGACCCGGTTTACGTGTGGACCACAAGTGGACCCAGTTTACAGGTGAACAACAGGAGGTCAGAATCAGAATCACGTTATTAGCCAGGTGTGTGAACACACACAAGAAATTTGACTCTGGTTCAATGTGCTCTCAGTTGTACATACAGGTATAGACAGTCCATGTTGCCTTATGTCAGAGCTCACTCGTTGAAGATAGTTTACCCACCTGTTGAAGGGGGTTGGGGGGTAGTTTTCTCCCTCGATACGGATGTCCGGGTACAGTTGGCTGATGGCTCGTGAGTACTCCTGGAACACTTTGCTGTACCCTCAGGAGATACTGAAAACACAGAGAACACCTGTCATGTAGGGTTAGTCCGCGCGCACACACACACACACACACACACACACACACACATCATAATCAGGTGATGTCATGATGACCGTGTGTCATCATGACATATCAGTTAAATCAACAACTCATACTGAACTTTATGGACCCTATGATGCTAACTGTTAGCTCCGCTAACCATTGGGGGGCTGTTAGCAGTTAGCCACCGTGCTAACTCACCAGTACTGGAACTTCAGTACAGGCCCGGTGTACAGGGAGGACTTGGCGGGTTTTCCGGGTTCTGTGTCCGGTAGTACGGCATCCGGCGAGAGGCTGGGGCCGTTGGCCGGTTGTTGTCCGCGATGCGGGCTCGATCTGCCGAGGTAGACGTCACGGGCCGTCAGAGCCGTGAAGAGGAACAGAGCCGCCAGGAGGCCCGCCTGGCTGTACTCCGCCATGTCTGCCGTTTGACAGGGGGATCATCCACAGGGTTATCCACTACGTTACTTCCGGTTATACACTTCATAATAAAAGAGCGGAAGAAGACCTTTGTTTGTTCACTGATAAAACTATCGACCACAGTGATCAACAGTTCAATAATAAAAAAAAAAAAAAACATAAACACATTTAATGAGATATTTATAAACTGACATTTTATTGTGAAGTTTCAGTCGTGTTGTTTCCGGTAAATCTTTTCCTGTCAGATGATGACCATGTTTTATTATTGTTGTTGTTAGTATTGTTTTTATTATTATTGTTGTATTATTAGTTAAAGAGCGATGAATTAACTTTTTGAATGAGTTTTTGAGTTTTTATTTTCCATATGACGTCACATTCACTCGACACGTGGCGATAAACAGTGTGACGTCATACGTATGGGTCGCTTGCCGGTGGATGGAGGATGAAGGTGAAACAAATAAAGATTTATTCACCTGTCTGCTGACGTCATTCAGGTACGTTTACTTTAGGAACTGTTTCCTGCTTCAACCGTCCAGTCTGTAAAAGCGCGCCAGAATGTTTAACATCATTTCCGGTCCATCGTGACGTCTTCAAACGTCTTCTTTAGTCCGACAGAACGGGAAGAGGAGACCCTGATCCTGATCAGTCCAGTATACTGCACTCTGTGCTGGTCTGTATCATCTGTACTGGTCTGTATCAATCTGTGCTGGTCTGTGTAGGACTGTACTGATCTGTATCAGTCTGTGGTGGTCTGTACTGGTCTGTATCAATCTGTGCTGGTCTTTAATTTGTGTTGTTTCAGGGGGGTGTCACCATGTGGAGTCTCAGGGGGTCCATGAGGTCTGCGGTCCTTCACCTTCCTGTACGTAGACCCTGCTCTGTTGCGTTCAACCACATGTCACCTGGACTCAGACTCACTTGCTTTGCACCTCCTGGACTCCCGGCAATCTGCTGCTACACCTCACGTGTCAGGACCATGTCAGGTGTCAGGACCACGTCAGGTGTCAGGACCACATCAGGTCTGGGGACTCTGTCCTGTCTGGGGACTTGGTCTGGTGTCCGGAGGCTCTCCGGTGGTTCTGGATCAGCGGGCTGGTATGGCGGACTTGCGGAGTCAGCTCCGGTTCACCTCTGCGAAAACTTCCTGGTGAGCGTGCATCAGGCGAGCGGATTGCCGTGGTGGCTGAGCATTGTCATGGCAACACTGTCGGTCCGGACACTCATCACTCTGCCGCTTGCCGTCTACCAGACAATCATCATCAACAAGGTGAGCCACACCTGATCAGCCGAAAATTAATCAATGTCAGAAACCAACCAATCAATGATGAGTGTAGAGAGCGGCACCTCCTGCAGGGGGAGACATGCTGACACCTGTCTCTCTGTCACCTCCACCTGCAGACAGAGGAGACCAGGTGAGACCAAGTGAGATCATCATCATTATCATTATGTTAATGAGTCAGATGAAGTCAACCAATCAAAAAGCTCACCGGGATGTGAATAGTTAACTTCTTCTTCCTCCACATATATGAACATATACAGTCTACAGTAGCTTGTCCTCATCTTGAAAACCATAGTAATGCCCAGGTGATGTTCAGGTGGAAGCGCTGCAGGTGGAGATCTCAGAGCTGGCGAAGAGGCTTCGATATGAAGTTTCACTCCGAGCAAGAGAGCGAGGATGGACGGAGAGACAGAGCCGGTAAGAATGTCAGGAACCACATGTTCTAAACATGTGCTAAATGTATGGTTTAAAACATGTTGTTTGAAACATGTTCTAAACTTGTTGTGCTAAACATGTTGTACACACAGGGAAGTTTCAACATGTATGAAGTTTGAACCTCTGTAGATGTGGACTCATTCAGACAAACGGGTCATGGGTAGTGGTTGACCAATACATCGGCCGGCCAATTGCCCTTCCCTTGCTGGCAGCATGCAGCTGTTTTGGAAGTTTTGTAAACCTGCCTCTCTCTCTCTGACTGAGAGCGGTTCGGAGCAGCCATCACATCGGTGTGTGTGTGCTGCTCCACCTCAAGAAGAGTTTTTACAAGTATGATGGGAGAAATGGTTTATGTGTGGTGGAATATTTATTTGTGCTAACATTGATAATACACCAAACATAGGTGCAACATGCTTATTTTTAGAGCAGAAACTCCAGCAATTTGTTGCTTAGAGTACATTTGTTAATTTTGTAAATAAATGTTTCTTATTTTGGTTAAATTGAGACATCTGTAACATTTGTTAGCATTGTGTCATTTTTATCATGTAAACGGAGGGAGTAAAAGCAATATTGGCTCATAATATCGTCTCAAAAAAAAAAAAAAACGCATCGGCCATAAAAAAATCTGTATCGTTTGACCTCTAGTTGAAGGTCCAGAACTCTCTGGGCCTGAACTTGTTCGTTCCTGTTCTCTAGACCAGAAGTCCCCACAGACATGATTATGGTCTAGTTCAAGAATTTCTGGGCCCGGATGTGATGACCTCTGTGAGATCTTGTGGGTCCCAGATTATTTTTGGGATAAGTTCGGTTGGGAGAAACAGGGGCCTGATTTCAGTCTGACAGCAGAGACCTGAATAGAGGGCCTGGACATGGACATGACTGATGTGGCAGTTCTTCTTCATGTTGCTGTGGTGCCATTTTGTGTAGTTTGTTCGTGTATTTTTGTTCCCTGAGGGTCACAGAGGAAGCATCTAGCTTTGTTATATGCAGTGGAAACACCAGAACCTGGTATCAAAGACAAGTCCTGAAGAGATCTGGCTCTGAGAAGAACCAGGTTACGGGTCAGAACTATTGCATTGTGTTGTGTCTGTTCAGGCTCCAATTCAAGAAGAATCTGCATCGGATCATCTCTCAGCTCTACATCAGAGACAACTGTCACCCCTTCAAAGCCAGTCTGCTGGTTTGGGTCCAGTTGCCTTTGTGGATCAGCCTGTCTCTGGCCCTCCGGAACCTCAGTGTGGACCAGTCTGGTAAGCTTACACTGACTCTGGATTAAACTGATCCTGGATCACTCCTGAACCAGGACGTTAACTCACAGTGCTGGAACTGTTTTCTGCAGCCCTGCAGTCTGATCTTACAGCAGGGGGCGCTCTGTGGTTCCCTGACCTCACCTTACCTGACCCCACCTGGATCATACCTGTCTGCCTTGGACTCACTAATCTGCTCATCATAGAGGTAAGTCTGTTCAGCTGTGATCACCTGACCTGATGATGTCATGTGAACTGACCCCCTATGCTCTTCTTCTTCAGGTGTTTTCGCTTCAGAGAGTCAACCCGTCTGGTTTCCAGCGATTTATGACAAACATCATCAGAGCATTCTCTGTGTTGATGGTGCCCATTGCTGCTTCAGTACCCTCCGTGAGTTCAAGTCTGTCAAATCGAACCAGAACAGCTAGGGATTCAGAATAACAATAACAATAATAAATATATATATATATATATATATATATATATATATATATATATATATATATATATATATATATATATATATATATATATACTGTGCTGCATTCACGGTGTGACGGAAATTCCCTGTTCCCACATTTGCTTGTTGTTCTTTCAGCCTTTTTAAATTCATGTTTCTATTGTTTATGTGTAACATGTAGAAAAATACTGTGGATATCAATTCAAGTCAGCAACTACCAAAATTATGAAAAGTTAACAAGTTCTTTTCAACTTCACTTGAATGAATGCAGCATTCACTGCAGGCCATTCAGATCTCATAGTGGGAGCGGGGCACTGCCGTGCTGACACAATTATAAATGTTATCGGGGCTATCCATTGTGATATCAGACTTATCGAAATGGCTTAATAATGTCATGTTAGCACTCGGACCGAGGGTCTAAGGACAGAGGGTGTCACTCCCTGTACAGATTGTAAAGCCCTCTGAGGCAAAATGTGTTTTGTGACTTTGGGCTATACAAATAAAATTTGATTTGATTTGATTTGATTTATCGGCCAGATAATTATCGTGTACCCCTAAGAACAGCTGATTGGTTCAGACTGACACCAGG
The DNA here is from genome assembly GCA_023373845.1 of Nibea coibor. Taxonomy (NCBI): domain Eukaryota; kingdom Metazoa; phylum Chordata; class Actinopteri; family Sciaenidae; genus Nibea; species Nibea coibor. The sequence continues at coordinate 127,763 of CM041739.1, read as the reverse complement.
TCAAGGTGCAGGTAGCAGAATTTTCATACTTCTGCAGGTTTCATGTCCAGATCTGTTGAGTTTTTCTGAACGTGTTGACTTACACATTCCTGTTCATCAGATTAAACACCCTCAGGCATGTTTGATCTGAGTTACAGCAAAAACTCTGAAAACATGTTTCTGCTGCAGGATTCAAGTCTGAACCAGAACCTGTCCATAAAAGTCTGACATAAGACTGCAGATTAAAATGTCAAATACTTTTCAGCACCACTGTTGTGGAGAAATCGTTAACAGTTCTATCTATTATCTATGTCTATGAAGACAACATTAAGTTTTTTCGACCCTGGTCACCAGACAACTTTGAAGGCCCATGCGTGACCATGTGTAACCAAAGGATAGAAAATTACATAACAAACCACAAAAATTATCTGAAGGTTTAAACAACATTTAGAAATCAACAAATCATCACATCTGAGAGCTGAAACCAAAACATAGCCAAAAACAGACAAAAGACTCGCCTGTGTTCGACGAATCAGCTGTTTCACGCAGTGTCAGTTCATGTGACGTGTTCAGATCCGATCTATTCATGAGTTCGTGTTGTTTCCATAACTTCAGGTGTTCATGAGATCACATGGAGAGATAAAACTACCACAGCTGATGTGAGAGAAACTAAGTTAAATAACACACGTTAAGGTGAATCTATTGATTAGTCATGTTGTTTTTATCTTGAAATGTTGCAGATCTAACTCCAGTTTGTATTCCTCTTCCTCTTTCTCCTCCTCCTCACAGTCCATGGCTCTGTACTGGTTCACGTCCAGTCTGATTGGACTTGGTCAGAATCTGGTTCTTCGTTCTCCGATGATCCACAAAGTCTTGAAACTCCAAACTCCTCGATCAGATTCTCCGTACAGAGACCTGCTGGCCGCCTTCATCAACAAATACTGCAAATAAATACTGAAAATACTTTCTTTCTTTCTTTCTTTCTTTCTTTCTTTCTTTCTTTTCTTTCTTTCTTTCTTTCTTTCTTTCTTTCTTTCTTTCTAAGTTTAAACATAAACACATTTGAATTCATTTGTGTCCATTGCCAAGTGCTTGTTCATGGTGGAACTGTTAGTCTCTGTAAATAATAAAGAGTCAGTCTGCCCTACACTGTGTGGAAAGTGTCATGAGATAACTGATAAATGAATTAATGAATTGAACAACAAAGACAGCTGACTGGAGCTGGTCTGTACTGGTCTGTAACAGCTGATATTCTAATAATTACAGTCATAATAAATGTATTCATCCTTTGAATTTTTGTTCAGTCAGTGTTGTTCCTCTGTACATTAGATCAGGTCTTAGATCTGATCTTGGATATGGCCTGGTCTGGGATCAGGTCTTAGATCAGGTCTTGGTGTGTGTGGGGTGGAGTCAGGAGTTTATACAGTTCACAGTCTACAGATTAGAACTCAGTGTGTTCAGACCGTGACTCCATTCAGACTAGCGTCACAGATCTCTATCAGACCACTATGAAGTGTCTCACAGTCTTGGTTCCGGTTCTGTGGCTCCTCTCGGTCCGTGTCTCGGCGGGTCCGGGGTGCGGACCGTGTGATCCAGCACAGTGCGCCTCTCTCCCGGCGGAGGGCTGCCCCGCCGGCTCGATGCTGGACTCCTGCGGCTGTTGCTCGGTCTGCGCCGCTGCGGAGGGAGAGCTGTGCGGAGGACGCCGCGCGGCAGCGCGCCGCTGCGGCCCCGGACTAGAGTGCGTCAAAAGCGACGAAGACAAGAAGAGCAAGCTTGGAGTCTGCGCGTGCAAGAGCAACTACGAGGTCTGCGGGACCGACGGGGTCACATACCGCACCGGGTGTGCTCTGAAGACCGCCAGCCTGACAGCCGAAGAACCCATCACCGTCCAGAACAAGGGTCGCTGCGCCACAGGTGAGACTGATATACGAGTGAGACTGAGATACTCACGGGTGAAACGAACCAGGCTTTACTTAACTAAAGATCATTTTCTACATTCTTTATTTATTAAACTCAAACATTCGTTTTATTGTTGAGTTCATTAACTTAAGTGAATTAAATATTTGATTAAATATTTTGATTTGATGTAAAATTGATGTAAAAAAGTTTGATTCAAACCTCAGAAGATCATTAAAGTGGATTTCAGTTTGTTTCTGATGAACAAATGTTTCTATTGTTGCTGCCCGACAGTTAGACGTCGACTGATGATGATGATGATGATGATACACCTTCATCCCTCTGAAAACACTGAATTCCTTTCTACATGAAGAGCCCCACTGAGCACGCTCAGAGCAAAGTAAATTCTTCTGAGGTCACAGAGGATTTACTGTCTCTGACAGATTCCTGCAACCTGTTTGATCCTGTTTCACACTCAGGTGGAAACTCTGCAAACTTCAGCTTAATTATCTTCAACTTATCTGTCTGTCTGTCTGTCTGTCTGTCTGTCTGCAGCTCCGGTCATCGTCACTCCTCCAGGTGAGGTCTACAATGTGAGTGGCTCTCAGGTGTACCTGAGCTGTGAGGCAGTGGGCGTGCCCACACCTGTCCTCACCTGGAAGAGGGTGAGTTTCTCCATCATCACGCAACAGTTCAATTCAATTCAATTTCTATAGCCCATATCATAACAAAAGTTATCTCATGACACTACATATAGAGCAGGGCAGACCGTACTCTTTTTGGTATTATTTGCAGAGACCAACAGTACCACCATGAGCAAGCACTTGGTGACAGTGGTAACAGGCAGAAATCTTCAACAGACCCAAGTTCATTGGTAGACACTCATCCACCACGACCGGTTGAGTTAAAGATAGAGAGGGGCGGATAAATAGAGAGAGATAGAGAGACACAGATGCACAGCAGCAGCAAATCAATAACTAACTAACAAACTCCTGAGAAGGAGTGAAGAAGAGCAACATATAGCAACAGTAGTTTGTTCCACAGAAGAGGAGCTTGATAGCTGAAAGAAACTGACAGCGCAGTGTTCTAGAGGGGTAGTGAGGTACTGTGAGCTCTTTAAGGTATGATGGTGCCTGACGATGAAGAGCTTTGTATGTAAGGAGAAGAATTTTAAATTCTATTCTAGATTTAACAGGTAGCCAGTGCAAAGAAGCCAAAATGGGAGAGATGTGATCTCTGATCTCGGTTCCTGTCAGAACACGTGCAGCAGCATTCTGAATTAGCTGCAAAGTCCTCAGAGACTTATTGGGGCAGCCTGATAAAGAGTTACAGTAGTCTGTAGTAGTAGGACTAGTTTTTCTGCATCCACTTGAGATACAGTGTGTCTGTTTCATCAGGCTTGATCGATAAATAAAATTGGGTGTCATCAGCATAACAATGAAAATGACTGGAGTGATTCCTAATAATGTTCCCTAGAGGAAGCATATATAGACTGAATAGAAGAGGCCCCAGTACAGAACCTTGTGGGACTCCATGACAGACTTTGGTATGTATGGAGGATTCATCATTGACGTGGACAAACTGAGATCGATCTAAGAAATACGACCTAAACCAGCTTAGGGCGGTTCCTTTGATGCCAATCTGATGTTCCAGTCTCTGTAAAAGAATTTGATGGTCTATGGTGTCAAATGCAGCACTAAGATCTAACAGGACGAGTACAGAGATGAGTCCTTTGTCTGATGCCATTAGGAGGTCATTTGTAACTTTGACTAGTGCAGTCTCTGTGCTATGATGGACTCTAAATCCTGACTGAAAATCCTCAAATAAACTGTTCTTATGGAGAAAGTCACACAGCTGATTAGCTACAGCCTTCTCGAGTAACTTAGAGAGAATATTTTGATATCGTTTTTACGTTTGATATCGTTATGTAATTGGCTAAAACCTCTGGATCAAGAGTGGGCTTTTTAAGAAGAGGTTTAATTACAGCTACTTTAAAGGTCTGTGGTACATATCCTGACAATATAAGACAGATTAATCATATCCAATAAAGAAGGGCTAACTTGAGGTAAAACAGTTAAAAAAAACAGTTACTTTAAAAAGATCTGAAATGTTGTAAATCTGAATGTTTTCATGTGAACATATCAAACACAGACATGATTCTTCCGAGCTGCAGTATGGCATCTCTCCCCCTGACTTCCTGTTTCCTCTGACTTCCTGTTTCCTCCTCCTGTTTGTAGAAACAATGAGTCCGTTGACGCCCACCTACAATAAAAAGCAGGAAACAGTAAGTTTAACTGTTTCACAGCTGATAATCAGAACGATAGAGGTGATTTTAGATAAAGACACATTAATCATATCCAATAAAGAAGGGCTAACTACAGATGAAACATCCTTGAGCAGCCTGGTTGGGATGAGGTCTAGGAAACAGGTTGACGGCTTAAATGGAGAAATTATTGAAGTTATTTGATGAAGGTCAATGGGAGAAAAACAGTCTAAATGTACATCAGGTTTTGCTCCAAATTGATTAATTTTGTCTGTAATACTTATAATTTTATCATTAAAGAAGCTCATGAAGTCATTAGTAGTTAGACCTAAAGCAATAGATGGGTCAATAGAGCTGTGGTTCTCTGTTAGCCTGGCTACAGTGCTGAAGAGAAACTTGGGGTTGTTCTTGTTTTCCTCTATTAAAGAAGAGTAATAAGCTGTTCTGGCATTACGGAGAGCCTTCCTGTAAGTTTTAAAATTATCTTGCCAGACTCAAGAGTCAAGATTCTTCCAGTTTAGTGGTGTTTGCATTTAGTACTATCAACAATCAATGTAGTACTATCAACAAGATGATCTATTTGTGAGGGGCTCAAGGAAGCAGACAAGTCCTCTGCTACATTGTGGCGTGGCATGGAATTCCATACTAAAGGAATCACTTCCTTAAATTTGGCTACAGCACTGTCAGATAAACATCTGCTGTAAGAGTTTGTAGCTAAAGGCTCATAGTCCAGTAATATGAACTAAAAAATTTAACTTAAAAAATCACATAGAAGAGGATTCTGTGGAACTCTAGGTTGTCATGGTTTTGGTCGACTAATAAATGCCATCTCTCCTAATCAAACCAGGTTTTCCCCAGAAAGTTGTCCAATTGTCTCTGAAGCCCACATTGTTTGCTGGACACCCCCTTGACAGCCAGTGATGGCATGCAGCTAAACATGTCATCACTGGTCAGATTAGGCAGTTGTCCAGAGAATACTACAGAGTCCAGCATTGTTTTGGCGTTTGTAGACTGCTATGCGACATTAATTTCAGAATAGAAAGTGTTTCTTTCATGACTAAAATTATAGGAACATAATGCTGTTGAAGACTTGAGAGAGTTAAAAGAAACATGCTCTCCCGGTGAGCTCATGTGTTACATCAAGCCTCAGGTGTCTTTGCTCTGCAGGTTCAAACTCTTCTGTTGATGTTTTTGCACTTTCCATCAGATTGTAATTTTCCTGCAAACTGAAGAACAAGCTGCAGCCTGTTTCCGAGTGTGACAGGAGAGTCTCTCTATTCTCTGATGGCACGGAAAGAAACAAACAAGAAGGTGACAACAGAAAGCTTCAGAACAGACCAAGGACAGACAGCTTCCGTGTAGCCTGAGGACAGACAGCTTCGGTTCAGACCGAGGGCAGACACACACACACACACACACACACACACATATATATACATATATAAATCGATGATGATGATATCCTTCAGGTCATCAATGGGAAGAAGAGGATGGAGCTTCTTCCTGGAGACAGAGACAACCTGGCGATTCAGACGAGAGGCGGTCCAGAGAAACATGAAGTGACTGGCTGGGTGCTGGTCAGTGACGCACAGTTTAAATCTTTCAGTGTTCGCACTGACTACAGGAAGTGATGTCATGACTTCAGCTGTCCATACCCAACATTGTGTTTTTATTTCAGATCTCCCCTCTGACCAAAGAAGAAGAAGGATCGTACGAGTGTCACGCTGCCAACTCTAAAGGAGAAGCTTCAGCTGTAGGAGCGATTCACCTCGTTGAGTCCATTGATGACATCATCATCAAGAAAGGTAGCAACCACTGTGATGTCATCGAGAAACAAACAACATACACACTTGGCCGATAGTCCTGGTTCCACTCAGTGTAACCTAATGTGTCTTTTATAATCCGGGAAGTTAACGACTAGTTTCTGAACTAAACACAGCTTTGATAATGAAGGACATATCTTCTATCTCTGCAGTCTTTAAAAACATTTTATTTGAATACATAATTTGAATCATTCTAAGAATAATTTAATCTGAACAAAACATAAAGCAGGTATTAAACATAGAAACCAGGAAATAGATATTAAACAGAAAAACATGAAGTAGATATTAAACGTAGAAAACATAAAACATATTAAACAAAAAACATAAAGCAGATAAACAGAAAACATGACAGATACCTTTGTGTTCACACTTTCAGTCTTAATGTGTTTAAAACCTGGATACATGTGTAGTCAGTCTCTGGTGGTTGCTGTGGTGTGGTGTGTTTCCATGACGAGCTGTAACAGGTTCTCAGACACAGTAAGCTAAAACTTTGTGCAAGTGTCAGGTGGGTGATTTACAGGCCAGACTCCACCCCCTGTCTGGCCTCTAAGATCTCCTCCACTGACAGAATAACATTTCAATGTTGATGGCCAAACATCTTGACTTAACATCGATGGCCATCCTGTTTGGTCAAATGCCTTGTCTTGACATTGACAACATTTTGACCACAATGTCTGGACCTAATGTCATGAACCAAATAACCTATAATTTTTAGAATAAAGAAATGATACATTCTTCTGATTTATGGTGTAATTTCCTTACAGTGACGAAAGAAGATGAACTGTGATCAGCTGCAGAGATCATGAATACAATCATCAGGATCTTCACGTTTTTTAAACTTTAAATGAAATTTTCTGATTTTCCTTTTTAATGTAGATCTGAATTTAAAAAAAGGTTACATTTTAACTTTGAATTAAAAATCTTAAACTTTTAGCATTTGATGTTTATCATTTATTGTTTTCTGTTTGAGCTCAGAGATTAGCTGAAATCAGTGAACCAATGTTCTCTTTCATCACTGTTTTTCTTTTCTTAGATAAATTTATGAAAATCCTGAAATCCTTTTTGGATCATCACTTCGGATCTGAAAATATAACATTTATCTATTGTTACTCTGAATAAAATCAAATGTTGTTACTGAGCTCTTAACTTGTATGAGGATTTTATGATGTAACCATCTAAAAAAAGACTTTTTCAGTGCCTTCCACCTTTATTTGAATTCCTGAGAGGAACATCTGTGATAACATTCATTGATTATTGTTGAATTGTTTGTCTATAGACAACATTTCTGTGAAATTTATTATATTATGAATATATCTTATCAAGAGTGAGTCAGTGGCAACACCAGGTTTAATTTTATTGGTTCAGACTCTCCCACGACCTGTCTGACCTTTGTCCCTCCTGTTCGAGGTCACAGCACTCATGACTCAAGACTCTCATTGTCTTGAGTCGTCACTCAATGACTTTAATTGTTTCATCTTTTGTTTTTATATCACCATGGCAACCTGATGATGAATGATGAAATGTTTGACTTCACCGTCGCAGCTTTTGATGATTTTAGTTCAAAAAACATAAAACAAACAGTCCTAGTCAAGTCTTGTTTTGTTCATCAGTTAAAAACAAGCTTGGACAAACTAAGCACGATCAGAGGTTTTTAATTGATAAATGAAGTGATTGATTGAACTCTCCCAGTCCAAGCTAACTGCCGGTTTTCTACAGTCAAAGTGATGTGTCTCCATGACACTTGATTTATTTATCACCATCAGTTAATGTATCAAAAACAGATCAAAGCAAAATGAGCTACCAGGATGAGTTGCAGGTTGTCTACCTGATTATGTGACTGACTAACCAATGAGGACTCAGAAGATGACTCGTGACCAACGTTCAGAGGAAAATCAGATTTATTGTACTTTTACAAAAACAAACTAAGACAACATGAAACTATAAAAACATAAAACTTCCTGCTGCTGATGTCATCATTAGTCTGCAAGACAATGCATGCTTGGCCGAGCCACTCTATGATGTCATCATGCGAGGAGCGATGCTCATTGACATCAACTCCTGGAAGAGAAGCTTACAGGCGTACGGCATCCGGACCAGAGAAATCTGATTGATGGATGGACAGACAGACAGAGAGAGACAGACAGGCGTGTATGGTGAGCTGAGACATCATTCAGAATTTTCCCACACTGACTACTGAAAAGTGCTGGTTGGTTGCTGACTGTGTTCACCTGTGTCTTGTGATTGGTTGTTGACTGTGTTTACCTGTGTTTTGTTGCGGCAGCCCCGACACTCATATGTGTGTGTCCGTGTGTTGGCAATGGCCATCAGTCCACACAGGTTACACACATGAACTTGATACGGATCAGATGCCTCGAACAGACGCTCTCTGAGAAACTGAGCCGCTCCGTGAGCGATCTGACAATCGCGCTCCATCTCCCCGAAACGTAGACCGCCATCACTGAGAGACACACAGGTGAGAAACACATGAAACAGAGACACACAGGTGATGGAGTTAAAGAAATATCTCACTCACCGTGATCGTCCCTCCATTGGCTGCCTGTTGAGGATCTGGACCGGACCTCGAGCCCTCGAGTGGATCTTATCGTCCACCATGTGCTTCAGACGCTGATAATAAGTCGGGCCGATGAAGATCTGAGACGTCAGCTTCCTCCCCGTGAACCCATTATACAGAACCTGATCACAAAATAAAGACCAATAATCAACTCCAGCAGACCGAACACAGATCTGAGCTGGTTCAGGGTTAGTGTGTCTGATAGGACCAACAACATGAAACTGACGAAATGATGAAAAGACGTGTTCTAATCAAACAGACCTCTGTGGCAGAAAACTAACATTCTTTCATGATTCACCGTAAACAGACTCAGTGTTTGTGTGGTGCTTTGTGTGAATGACCTCATTTCCTCTCAGGTGATATCCATATTCAGACAGCAGGTTTGACACTTTCTGCACGTTGACAGCATCATTGAATGGTGTGGCGTCACCAATCTCACCTTTATTTGCAGAAACCTCAAACAAGACAAACAAAAATTTAATATGTAAATGAACCTGCAAGTGACAGACAGGGGGTCAAAAACCCAAACACAGTTAATATTTACAGTTATTTATTTATTTATATCAGCGTGTTGTAATTATCACCTTGTCACACTGATTATTGATTATGCGTCATCACAGACATAACAGTACAGGTATTATTAATTACTACCTTTCCCTGCAGACACTCGATCAGATGGCCGACTGTCATTCTGGACGGGATGGCATGAGGGTTGATGATGATGTCAGGTGTGATTCCTTCACAGGTGAATGGCATGTCCTTCAAAATAAAACACATAAAAACATATTTACCCCCTCTGTTGACTTCCTGTTTACTCCCCATCTGATGACTTCCTGTTTACTGCCTGTCTGTTGACTTCCTGTTTACCCCCTGTGTGTTAACTTTCTGTTTACCCCCACCTGTTGACTTCCTGTTTACCACCCTCTGTTGACTTCCTGTTTACCACCCATCTGATGACTTCCTGTTTACTGCCTGTCTGTTGACTTCCTGTTTACCTCCTATGTGTTGACTTCATGTTTACCCCTGTCTGCTGACTTCCTGTTTACCTCCTGTCTGTACTGGATCCCACAGGTTCCTTTCTGTCCATGTCGGCTGGCGAATTTGTCTCCAATCTGTGGTATCCGGACTGAGCGAACCTGCAGGAAAATTAGATAAACTTCATAAAGACTGTCAGCAATCTCAGGTGTTCCCATCAGGTGTGGTTTGGTGTCCTCTTACCCTGATCTTGCAGAACTTGTAGCCCTCCTGGTTCAGTGTCACCATCACCTGGTCCACAATGCCGGTTTCGCTAGTTCTCAGAAAGGTGCTGCAGTCTCTTTTGGTGTAGCGCCGATTGGTGCTGTCCAGCTCATCATCGTTCTCCGGCAACGTTACAGTCTTTCCGATGATCACATCCTCACCGGAGACTCGAACGCCAGGTGCAATGAGCCCGTCATCATCCAGCTTGTCGTAGATGGCGTGTCTCATACCTGAGAACAATTTAATTTTTTTCCTCAATCTGTGATGTCAGATTAGCCCCACCCACCACAGACTGCACCCTGCTGTCACACCTGAGATGAGTGACGGGTGTTTTCATACTATTCAAGCACCAGACTACAACTCATCAGCAGAGAGTTTGTTTGTTTTAGTATATTTAGTGTTTCTCACCCTGGCAGGTTTCACGAGTCGGTTTCTCGAAGATCTCCTCCTGATCAAAACCTTTCTTAGACTCCTGCTCTTTGTAGGATCGATAGAAAACAGACCTGCAGGGAGACAACAGCTTTAAAAGGCACAAACAGACTCAAACTACCACTATGGGAGTAACTGACCTGAAGAAGTTATCAACTCACCTGAAGAAGCCTCGATCCACGGCCGACCTGTTCATGATCACAGAGTCCTCCTGGTTATACCCTGTGTACGAGGCAATTGCCACGATGGAGTTAATACCTGAAAAACAAAAAAAATGTCAGAAGACCATAGCCCAGGCACATCAGATTGCCTGAAACCATACAGTGGTTTCAGTCAATCTGTATGGATCATCGGTCCATAGATTATGGGTCCTACTGCCTGCACTAATCATCCGTCAGACCATATGGGCATTACCTGCAGGCAGCTCTCTGAAGCGTAGGTACTCCATGGATCGGGTCGTAACCAGGGGTTTCTGGGGGTAGTACAACACATGAGCCAGTGTGTCCATTCGTACATGGAAGTTGGTGATGTAGACGCCCATGGCCTGTTTACCCATAGCAGACTGGTATGTGTTCCTGGGAGACTGAATAACGAGAACAGTATTAACATCATGAATGTTTTTTACTTTCCATTTATTTCTCAAAACTTCACACAGCTTCTGTTTTCTGCTCATAAACTGTGAAGTGAGGCCCAACTGGCTATGATTACAAAGTCCTACTTTCATTCTCCCTGACCACCGGAAGTAGTCCTTGACACTGGATGTTGTCTGTCACAGGCAGGTCTAGTACATAATATCAACAAAGTCACGTGACCTAGGATGAGTAGTGTATATGAGAAATGTCATGAAATATCTACTTGGGATCTTCTCACAGTTAAACTAAAAAAGACAATGAAGTCAATGTATTTGTTTGTTGATATTACATTCTCTAAAGCACTTCCTCTGGTGGTCATCCATAATTCAAAGAGCCATGTCTACATAACTCTTAGTTTGTTTTATGTGTTTGTACCTGGTTGTGGTCAGGGAAGGGGATGATAGAGGCACAGACTCCCAGGATCATGGATGGGTGGATCTCACAATGCGTGTAGGTGGAACAATAGGCCACACCCTTTTCCTGGAGGTCATCAGGGGTCATGGCTAGCATCACAGTCTCCTCCTCCAGAGTATCAATGTACTCCACCACGCCACTTGCCACCAAGTCCTGCCAGCTAACCGCCAGACAAACAAACAAATATTAATTTGACTTCACGGCTATGGCTCAGGAGGTAGAGCAGTGGTTTGATATACAATTGAAATGTACTTGAGCAAAATACCAGACCCGGAACTGCACCTGAAGGCTGAACCATCAGTGTGTGATGGGGTGAAAGGTTAGGATTAATCTTGCGTCTCACCTGTAGTTGTTGTACTCTCTCTCCTTCAGCTGGTCGATGTGTCGTCTCTTCAGCAGTAGTTTCTGTTTCTCGACAATCAACAGTGGTCGGCAAATTCGTCCAGCATCGGTATAGATTCTGATCTCACGCTCTCTGATGTCTCTGATCATCGACACCTAAAATGTTCAGAAAGACTCAGCTGATTGTTTCTCATCATCAAATCCAATAAACAATGAATGTGACTTGTGTTTTGGTTACCTCAGAGACAATGATGTCCATCTGTCTGCGGAGTTTCCTCAGGGTGTTCATCAGCTGTTCAGGATCTTTGTGGATTCCGACCCAACAGCCATTCACAAAGATCTTAGTGGCACTAAAAAATTAAAAGACAAATAAAACAAATATAATGTCACATGTTCAGTCATTTGTTGAATGTTTGATCATAGATAATATATGCAGTTAGTGACAAAGCAAGATGATGATGATGTTTGGTTGAACTGTCTATTTTTTGTTGTGACTAAAAGTGATGCTGCCCTCTGCAGGTGAGTTTGTTTTGCAGACACATGAACAGCTGAGTCAAACTAAAGACAAAACAAGATGTAAAATAAATGAAGCTGAAGTGACTGACTCGGCAATGGCAGCAGGTGAGATTTCCTCCAGGTTCTCCATACTCCACTCCTCCAGAAACTCCAGTATGGGGGACGGCTGAGAGCCCACAGAGATGTAGGCCATTAGGGCCAAGTTCTTCACCAGACCCACAGCGTGACCCTGAAGAAGAGTTTGTTAATCAGTTGTCAACATGGCTGATTTTTAAAATGTTTCACTTTTACTAGTAAAGGTTGGTTACATAATATGTTGGAAATAAAAAGCAAGACAAATAAGCAAACAGAACAAAAACAAATAATTAAAAAAAAATAAAAAACTGACCACCATCTCAGATCCATATAAATAATACTCAGCGTTACAGTAGTATTGTGAGATATGAGCAGTCATGAAAATGCTGCAGCATATATTAGAGACACCAGGCTCGACATAGTTCAAATAGGGTTGCTACACTTTATAGAACTGGTCTGGGTTTTTTAAAATTATTATTTGTTTGGCCTTTTTGGCTGCTCCACCGACTAAACGCCCCCCAGAACTAGTCTAGGTTTTTGAATGTAATATACATGTAACATACTCTAATGGCACTAAACACCAAACATTGGTGTTTTTTATATAGTGTTTTCCAGCCTTTAACAGTTGGTACTTTTACACCAATCCAACAATACAACAATACAACCTTTTATTGTTTTGATGTTCAGCGTCGGCTTGGGAGGCCCACTATGGGAGAGACAGGGTCCAGCTCCAGACCCAATAGCTTTTCTATTTCAGATAACACATTAGACCAATACATTTGCTAGAGAACCTCCCACGTTGGACCAATGGATAAATATAATAAATAATATATACAGTATGAAACGCATAACATTTAGTTTGAGATTACAGAAGGAAAAGGGAAAAAAAATACTGGGCTAAATGGATTACATATTTAGCTGATGCAGAATGTGACAGCTGAAACTGCAGTAAACATAATTGCAAACAAAAGTGTATCATCCTGTGACTAATACTCCTATGTATACTAATCAACATGACTGAATGACTTCATGTTTGTGTTATGAAACAAAAGTAAAAAACAAACACTGGGTGCACGTCCACCTGACTCACAGCTGTCCTTTGAATTTCATCAGACTTGTGTTAGTGGTTTGTGTTCAGACATTTTTGGCTCCTGTGAGTTAGATAATTTGTGCCATTTTTACCTCAGGCGTCTCGGCCGGACACACCATCCCCCACAGTGTGTTATGCAGCTGTCTTGGTTTTGCCAGTTTGCCGTCTCTGCCGATCGGAGAGTTGACTCGACGGAGGTGAGACAGAGTGGATGCGAACGTTAGACGGTTTAACACCTACAGACAGAAAAAATAACACAATGACATGCTGAGCTCAGGATATTGTTATACAGACTGAGACCCTCTCTGATGAAGATTCACCCGAGTTTAAACTGAAGGTTGTTCTGACATGAGAAAAGATTTAACATGTTCATATCGTAGACTGATGTCAGACTTCTGAGCTGTGTCTTCAGCCAAACTTAGAATCCACACTGGTGTGTCCAATGAATGTCACACTTCTTTACAGGTTTCAGAAAGAGACAGGTGTTCTCACCTGTGACACTCCTGCTCTGGCCTGGTGAGCTTTCTTTACGTCGCCCCAGTTTCCGGTAGCCAGAGAGTACTTCAGGCCATCTGAGATAATTCTGGTTTTAATGGCGAGCTCCAGATTGAAATCTTTTCCTCTGTCGATGAACTTCTGGGCGTAAATCCGGATCTCCTTCAGCAGGTTCTTAAACATGCTGAAAAAAAGTGGGTTTATTGTAATTATATAATTTTATATTTTAAATTCAGGCAGGTACAACCTGATTTATCTGAATCTGCAGCGAATTTTACATTTTTATTGAAAATATTTCAGATGTTACTCCACTTTGATGTCTTCAGTGAATGACTGTTCACTGTTTGTTTGTACTGATTATTACAGGTGAGTGAGTCTTGATTTAAGGTGATGATGATTAATGGACAAAGCCCCACCCTCTAAACAGGAACGCTAACAGTGGTCCAGCGAGGTCCAGCCTCTTGTTGCCATAGTGATCTCTGTCGTCCAGCTCTCGCCTGCCAAGAGCCGCCAGCAGTAACCTGTGGACCATGTACCTGATAACACAGTAACACACCAGGTCAAATACTACAACAATGACACACTCATCCTAACAAGTAAGCCTTCTTGGTCCCACAGAGACCTGTAGATCACCTGTACAGGTATCCTGAGGTAGGACTCACCCTAAGAAGTAAGCTTTCTTGGTCTCACAGAAGTCACTGACTCCAACGTGCGGCAGCATCTCTTTCTGAAGGACTTCTTTGGCGTATTTGATTCTTCGTTCTTTCGTCACACCAGGTTTCGCTCCTCTGGAGCCAATGAAGTTCAATGCCACGTTCTGCTCTTGGATCACAAACGCTTCATCTAGAGATGGCTTCACCTGGAAACACAGTGACATCACTGCTGACATCACAGTTAAACACACATAATAAACCTTTGAAGTTCCTTAAAAATGTCCAGCAGACTTTCTAAACTGTCATAACAGTGACTCAAGCTGACATCATTTGTGTTTATTTGTTAATTAACTGATCATCAGGCTGACCATCTCCATCATCTCAGGGTCGTCAAAGTCATAGATGATGTGTTCCAAGATGTCTCTGTCTGACACGAAACCCAGTGCTCGAAACACAATGATGATGGGAACTTCCTGTCTGATGTAGGGCAGCGTGGACACAATCCTCTGACCAATCGCACTCTTCTTCACTCCCTGAAAGAGGTGCTCAGTAATCAAAAAGTTGATCAGACATACATTTAATACAATATATGAATCCTGTTTTCAGGTAAACATCAGGACTCACCTGCCCTCCTCTGGCCATCATGCTGACCCAGATTGTGCTGGTGGGACGGGACGAGTTCTCCAAACAGGACCGGCACTCGCCTGTGTAGGCATACTTTGAGTCCTTCTTGGCGAACACGTACACTGTGTTGGTGGCCATCTTTTCCTGAGCAATGAGCACCTGAAAACCAGCAGGTGGAGCAGTTTAATGAGGAAAAACACCAACACACCTGGGGCCTCATGTACAAAGGTTGTGTATGCACAAAAAAGTGGCGTACGTCTTTTTCCACGCTCACGTTCAGATGTACCAAACGTGAATGACCGTGGAAATGTGAGGTGCCCTGGCTGGCATACGCACGTTTCTACAGCTATTGTTCCTTTAGCGACATTTGGCGATGCTGGGACACTGTTAATAATGTGAAAACAAGTAGTCAGAGTAATGTGCACATCAGAGCATAGCCACGGGAACATATTCTCAGCAGGAGGTGCTGAAAAAAAAAGCTCTGTGCTGCAACTCGCTATATTGATATTGCTATATTATTTTTATATATAAATGTGGCTTGACTCCCACACAATGGTAATATTGTTACATGCAGTGGTGACACCTGTGTTATTTATTCACAAAGCCACCCAGAAAATACACACTGATATGTAGTCTACGCATATGTAAACCAGCGCAATGTACATTTGGGCATGTGCACATTCAAATATCATGTTTTTGGTTTTCTTTATTTTCTGCTGGTGAAATTAGAGCTCAAATAATTTTATAAAGCCTGATTGTCTCCCTGTGTTCAGGATTCATGTCAGTAAAAGCGGGCGTAAAGTTGGAAACGTCAGTTGCTGCACATTTCTGCATTCATTCATCGTGTGGTTCATTTAAGTGGTGTACTGTATTCTGCCTTCATCTGGTGGACTCCCATCACTCCGGTGAGTGTGTGTGTGTGTGTGTGTGTGTGTGTGTGTGTGTGTGTGTGTGTGTGGGGGGGGGGGGGGGGGGGGTCCCTCCACTCCTCCAGTTCCTCCTCCTGTCTCCCCACTTGTTGTGGTCAGGCTTCGGCAGTGGGCATAAACTCTCCACTTCACCTCCACCTTGAGATCTGACCATTTCTTTTTAACCTGTGTGTTTGCACTGCTCTGATCCCACGGCATTTACGGCCTGCCATGCACGCTCCCACTCACGTCTTTTTTTCGTCATATTTACAGGGCGCTAAACATAATCTCCTTGCCCGTCCCCACTTCATTCACTAGAATCTCTATCTCAGACTCTGTGAAATTCCTTTTCTTTCCTTTGTTCATTGCGTGATCTGATCTGACAGAGAGGTGAATCTCAGGTCCGGGGCATATTTAAATTGATTTGCGTATTTAAATGGGGGCGTAGACAGGGAGGAGTCTGGCACCTCTGCATGTGCGCTCAATTCCACGTTGATTGGGATGTACAAAAGAAACGTGCTTGGATCCATGCGTATGCACACTTTGATACATCTGAATTTTTTTGTGCCTGCGACAGTTTCCGGGTTTAGGCGTACGCCATGTTTCACATGGAAATCCACGCAAGTATTTGTACATGAGGCCCCTGATCTTAGATCAACAGGTAAACACAGAAATCAGATCAGTCTTTCTCTCTATTAGCTTAGCTTAGCATGATGTCACATGGTGTGTCCTGATGTCAGAGTTTACCTTCTCGGAGCCGTTGATGATGAAATAACCTCCAGGGTCGAGCGGACACTCGTTGAGTTCACAGAGATCTCTGTCAGTCAGGCCACTCAGCAGACAGTAGGTAGAGCGAAGCATTATGGGAATTTTACCAATGAAGGTCTTCTGGTGCTGAGTCTGCAGCTGCTCCTCGCCCTCCTTTATGATGGTCTTTGTGATGTCTACATAAAGGGGGGCCGAATACCTGTGGGGGTACACAGTGAGACCAGGAGAGAACAAGAGATATCAGGTGACACCAAGAAAGACCAGGTGAAGTGAAGAGACCAGGAAAGAAAAAAACAAAACAAAACAGGAGAGACTAAAAGAGACCAGAGGGGTATTGTACGAAACTAGAATAAAGAAATCCAGGATAATTAAGCAAGCCCAGCTTGACCTAGCCTGCTCGGCGCATCCTGGCTTAATTGGTTGCACGTATGCTGAGCCAGGATTAAAAGGTGCGGCTATGCAAAGCCAGATGAAGATAGCTGGGATAAGTGTGTGTTCATGGCATACTTAAAAACAGACCTCACGATTGCTCACAGAATAACAGATTGAAACATGGATAAAAGTCGCTCTTCGTACTTCATGGCCACTGAACAACAGCTCCTGATGAAGTTGTGTGAAGACGTGAAAGATATGAAGAAAAAAAGGCAATACTAATTGCCATAATTAAAAAACACTTGGCAGACAATAGCGGACCGGCTTAATGCGGAAGTAGTCCAAAACTGTTCAATTAATAAACAGTGCTCCACTGGAATCGTTATAATTAGGCTACAATTAAAGGAGTTACTTTTCAAGTCCACTAACTGTTGCACACGTTACTTTAAAAGTAGGAAGCAGGTGCATGTTACTCAGGAAATGTAGAGTATGATTAGGTGCAAACAATTATCCACAATGTGTCATTTAATCTATTTTTCTCATGTATCTCATATATTTATATTTATCTTTCGGTCCTTCATAAAGAACAAACCTGTCTGTCCATAAAAGGACCTGGCAGCAAGTTAAAATTACATAGAACATTTTAATTCAACTTTTCTGTCTGAGGATTAGAGCTTCCTCATCCAGTACATCCTCCAAAAAAGGGAAAGCCATTACGAAGATGGAACAAGTGAATGGGAGATCTATCTATCTATCTATCTATCTATCTATCTACTTCATTGGCATAGCAATATAACACTTGTCCTGAGTAATAATACTACCACTTGTATCAATATAAAAAGACTTCCAGTTACAAACAGATTTAAATGAAATAAGAAATGACTATATGTCATATATAAAACAGGATAATTCAAACGATACAACATGCTTATAAAGACCATGGACATGCTGTAAAACACATTAATTGGAAATACAGGTGAATCACTAGGATTAATCTTAGCCTGGCTGTTAGCCTGGTCTGGAGCAGGCTAGCTGCAGAGAATAAATCACCATAGTAACTTGGCTGGGTTAAGTTTGAGCTGCTTTCATGCAACCGACTTGAGGCTAAATTCAGCCAGGATAACCAACATATCCCGGCTTAATCCCTTATCTTGGTTTAGTGCAATACCCCTCAGGAGAGAACAACCCCCCCCCCCCAAAACAACACAAAACAGGAGAGAACAAAAGAAACCAGGAGAGACCAAGAGAGAACAAAAGAGACAACAAAAGACACCAGGAGAATATAAAAGACCAAGAAAGACCAGGTGAGACCAGGAGATAACAAAAGAGACCAGAAGACCTACGTGAGGTTTCGCAGTCGGGCTTCATTGGGCATCATGGGGGACGGAGCTCCGTCTCTCTCCCAATGGGTGGGCTTGGACAGGTAGATCTGCTCAAACTTCAGCAGGTAACGAGGCTGAAACACAAAGCACAGGTCAGAGTGATGTCAGATCCTGTTACATGCTGTTTGAACACATTACATGTACTATGGAACATACATATTCAGTACTCACCGGTTCCTCCACCTCTCCTGAGGTGTGTTGAGCTTCAGCCTGCAGGTCAATGGGCGGAGCGTCCTCCACGATCCGCTGAACCGACATTTGGATGAACTCATCGAACGAATCCAGCTGCTGACGCACCAAACCCTTCTCATCAAAATAAGAGCTGTAACACAACAGGGAGAGTGTACCGTCAAAAAGTAAAAAAAAAAATCCTGGAGATAAGGAGATAATAAATTAAGTGTTGAAGCTCCTTTCCTTCACAGTTAAAGGATTCAAACTGCTCTTATCATGATGGACACGTTAACACTTCAGTTCATTTCAGAGTGAGGAAAGTTCCTTAGAAAAATTGACTATTGGCCCTATCTACTGTACTTCCTAACATCTTCAACCTGTCCCCTCTCTTCTCCTCTCCTCAGCTGACAGGAACTAAGTGGACACGCAGATCATAACACGTCCGCAGAGCAGCAACAGATCATCACCTCATCTTCTGAATAATCTGTTGGTTACTCTACAGCACATCAACAGGTGAGCTGACGTCCAGGTGAGTTTACCTGATGACAATCCAACATGCTTCCTGCCACAAATCTGGCGTGATTTCATCATCGTCCTCATCGTACTGGTTATCTGACAAACACACAAACAGGACAGGTATTTATCATCACTGATCAATATTCATTAGACTGATAAAGTATCATGTGAAATCCTTCGACATCTGTCTGTGTGTCTGTCCGCCTGCCCGTCTGTCTTCGTGTCTCTCTGTCTGCCTGCCTGTCTGTCTGTTCTTTCATTTGTTTTTAATCACCGCAGCCTCCCATTAGCATGTTAGCTTGCTATCTGGAACAGAGCACAGCGCCAAAAGTGTTAGCTTCCATTAGCATGCCGGACAGAGAGGTTTGTTTCATATGAAGTTAACGTTAGCTTGTAAATGTGTGCTAACTGGTGCTAACAGGAGCTAACAGCTAACGTTTGTTAATAAAGTTTAGACTGTGTGTTGATAAAGTTTCAGCAGCTCACCTTCGTCCTGGTCGTACATGTTGTATGTTCGATCTTATTTGTTTATATATAATGTATATAAGATATATTTAATATAAAATAGTCTTAAAGTCCAACAAAGACACGACGTGACGAACCGCGCGCCCCGGAAGACATATGTCACTTCCGGTCTTCGACTGCTTCTGCTTCTTCTTCTTCTTCTTCTTCTTTGGTGTTTAACGGCAGTTGGCATCCTTAATGTTGCATATACTGCCCTCTTCTGGACTTTACTGTTTTACGACTTCCCTTTTATAATTATTTAAATTCTTTTAATTAATCCAGTTATCTTATAATGGTTTTCCTTCCTTCCCTAGATTTCCCACACTCTATTATATCTTTGAAGCTACACTCCACTATTCCTGTCTTCCGCAATCCTGCAATCATCTCTTCCCTCTCCCTTTTATATTTATTACAATCAATCATCACATGCTCCATCGTTTCTCTCTCCCCACAGCTACACCGACCAGTTGGATGTTTCCCTAGTATGTTGAGTGTGTTATTCAGTTTACTGTGTCCTATTCTTAATCTACTCATGATCACCTGCTCTGCTCTGCTATCTCCACAACACCCTACCTCCCCTACTACCCCTTGTAATTTATATAAATGTCTCCCTTTTTCATGGTTCTTCCAGTGTTGTTTCCACTGATTAATTATTTCCTTCCATATTAAACTTTTCCCTTCTGCTTTTGCTAATTTTACTTTAATTTCCACCTCCTCTTTCTTTACTGCTTCCTTTGCGAGTTTATCTGCTTTTTCATTCCCTTGTATCCCTTGTTGTATAAATTTTTTTGCATTTACACATAGCATAGCATTTCTGCACTAAAAACAGCTTATATCCTTTGCTTCAAAGTGACTTACAGTTTTCTTATGATTCAGTGTGTGTTTTGATTCCTTTGAATTAACTATAATCCTTTTGCTCTAAGGGGGGCATTTCGTTGATTTAAACATATAAGCATGTAATTTTCAAACATACACATAGCGTATAATGGGTGAAGCACTTAAGGGATATATAAAACGGGTGAAATCTATAATGGTACACAATGGGTGTAGTATTGTGCTAATCTATATACTATGCTAACATTTGAAGTATCTACTGGTAACTGGAAACATAATCATTGTCAATCACTGGAAGTAGAACCCTCTGAGAATCCTCTGAGGCGATGCATGATTAAAGTATGATTGAAGTATTGTATTTTTGAAAACATGTAATAACTAGTCACACTGAGAGTAGAGTGTTGGATGAAGTGTACTATGTTAAACACACTGGTTAGATAGTATATTGAGCACCTGATATTCAATGTATAACCTACTGAGTGTAAAAGCACAAGAGTAATGAAGTAGTGAACACTTGACCTTGGTATAATCTGGTATGAGGTGTATAAGTATGTGATTCGTATTAGCACAAGGTATATTAAACTTTTAAAGGTGCAGTAAAAGGTTCTGTGACATAATGGTGTAAGACTTGGCATTAAAGGGACTTTTAAGAATACTGTAATAATAAGGCCCAAACACAACATGATTTGTGTTTCGCACGTGTAATTTGGAAAAGCAAAGAACAAAGGGAAACGTGATGGGCCTCAGTGGGCTGCGGGTCAGGTGGCCCAACACGAGACACCGTTAGGTAATGGAAAAGTACCATGAATCCGACTTGGAAAGTCCCGAGAAGTTGCACCTGGACCATGGATTGCACCATTAGGTCAGAATGGAAGTTGGAAAATAATAGGCTGGACATATTTGGGTTTGGGTAATTTGCATACAGGTATATTAGAGAAAGCCCGAGTCAGCAGAGTCAGTCCATCCATGGGGGACTCGGGCTCTTGTTGTCTGTAAAGATAATAAAGAGCTCCTTCTACTGCCAATACCTGACGAGTCCTGTGTATTATTGCATGCTGAAGAAGAGAGCACCATTCGACCTAATTTGGACCAGAAAATCAGGGGAGTTGCAGTTCAAGATCAAAGTAGATATTTCTGAGACAACACCCTACATGAGCTGGCACCCACATGAACGTTATTTCCCTCCCCTGCTGTGTTAATCTGGATGTTTTTAACAATATTTCATATAATATTTCCTGGTGTGTGTTTGCTTTCCTGTTTTTGATGCTTAAGAGTGCTGAAACTGAATCACTGCATATGATCACCTTTCTATCCACCCTGTCCTCCACCCAGTCTATTGCCATTAATATTGCACATAGCTCCACCGCATATATACTTAAATGATCTGATGTTTTTTTTGATATTGTCACTTGCCTGCTGGGAACCACTGCTGCACCTGTTGCTCCTGTTTCTGGTTCTTTTGATCCATCTGTGAATATGTATATGTATTCTCCATACCTCCCAGTTATGTAGTTATAAAATTCTTGTACTATGTCCGTTGATTTATTTCTTCTCTTTATATCACATATTTCTAGATCTACTGTTGCTTCTTCTATCATCCATGCTGGACTTCTTGTCCACAGAACTGTTGGGCTGAATTCTAACTGCTGTATTTTTAGTTGTTCTGCTATACCCTCACTGACCCACCCAAAGCTTGATTTCTGTTCTTTCCCCTTTTCCCAGCACATCTCCAAAACTCTCTTTGTTGGATGATCTTCAGAGTGACCTTTTAGACTAACCCAGTAATTAGCTATTAACTGCTTTCTTCTAAGCCATAACGGCATTTCTCCTGCTTCCACCTGAAGGGAGCATACTGGAGCTGTTTTCATTGCTCCTAAGCAAGCTCTTAACGCTCTAGCTTGAATGATGTCTATTTGTGACAGGACTGATTTAGCTGCTGACCCATACCCCACACTACCATACTCTACTCTAGACCTAATTAGTGCTACATATATATATTTTAATGATGTAAAATCCGCTCCCTAATCTAATCCAGCCAGACACCTCATAATATTCAGCACTCGCTTACTTTTTTCCACTATTCCCTTCACATGCTCTCTCCAAGTTAATCTAGGATCAAAAATCAATCCCAAGAACCTCATGCTATTTACTCTTTCTAAGTTCATTCCATATACCTTTAACCTTTTATTTTCACTGATTTTCTTTTTTGAAAAGAACATTACTTTACTTTTTTCTACTGAAAATTTAAAACCCCAATCTGCTCCCCATTTTTCCACTTGATTTATCCCTTCCTGCACTTTCTTAACAATGTGATTTATATTGCCTCCCCTCTTCCATAATGCTCCATCATCAGCAAACAAAGATCTTCCCATTCCTGCTGGTATCCTGTCAAATATATCATTTATCATTATTGTAAACAGTGTAGGACTTATAACACTCCCCTGCGGTGTACCATTCTCTACAACATATTTATCTGAAGTCTTCGACTTCTTCTTCTGCCTTCAGTTTTATGGCGGGCTGCCATTGGAGCAGCACAGTGCCACGTGGTGGAGTTTTAAAGGTACTACAAAGACCACGAATACAATAAAACAAACATGTCACCTGTCTGCCATCACTCACCTAGCTATTGTTGATCATCAGGAGTATGCCATCCTGTGTAGACGTATGTTTGTGTTTATTCATTAGTTTGATATATGACAAGTGATGTTTGATGTATGGACAGATATACTGGTGTTATTCCAGGAACCCTGTGACGAGTAAAGATCAATTCAGATGGACCCTAAATGCTGATTAAAGAGACAATGGAGGAGGTCCAGAGAAAGAAGAGGTTTCCAGATGTGCAGTTTGTCAAAATGTAAAGCTGTGTCTTTCTGTCTGTGTGCACCTGTAGCACTGCAGATCTGAAATCTGTCCATACTGTCCATTTTCTCCAGTCTTTGATTGTCCATCTTCTTCATAAATTCAGTTATATTGCATGTATAGAAGCAGAGGCTTTTTTTGTGTCCCTGGTGTCCCCGTTCTCCCCTTTAGACCAGTTTTCATGGTTTTGTTCTTCAAAACTCTGGTTAAATTTAGGTTTATGGTTTGGCATTGCTTAGGTGCAGAGAAAAGGTCCAGAAGAAGGCTATTGTGTATTATTGGTTACAGCTATCCCTTTTCATGCATTATACACATCTGTCATAGTTTCAGTCAGAATTTGATTACACCCCTTTATTTTTAAAGACATAAAAACTATGAAATAGCACATTACATAACACATTATAACTTACCACATTACTATGTGGTAAAATAAATAAATAATCTATCAGTGTTCATCTACAATCTAAAATAATGAGGGTGTGTCCAAACTTTTGACTGGTGTAAGTGCAAGATGGAGTCAGGTATAGGTGATGGTTCTCAGGTGTGGCCTGACCCATGACTGGGTACTCATGTCATAATGTAGTAATATAATGCATTTTGGGCAGTATTTTCAGTATTAAAGGTTCTTACAGATTTACTACTACTATTAGTACTACTACTACCGCCAGTAACAATAACAATAATAATAAAGTTTATGTCATGCATTTTGAGCTTGTTTTTCTGCTGTTGTATTTATTGAGTTAATTCCACACTTTTTTTTTCTGTGGTGTTTGTGTTGGAGTTTTCACTCTGTCAGCGATATTTGAGAGCAGACAGAATGTTGATCCTGAGATTAAACCTGAACAAAAGAGAGCGGCAGCCGTCAAATTCTGTTTTGACACAGCTCACATGGTTTCAGACGACAACACAGGTCCTGTCCTCTATATGACAACAGCATGTCAACACCAAACATCACAACCACAGAGGACTGTCACACACACGCATCAGCGGCCAATCAGATGCCAGAAAAACCGACAGGTTCAAGCTCCTCTCAGAAGTTTTCATTTAACTTTGTGAGTTTACATCCACCATGTTTGCCAGGACTCTTCTGCTCGTCAGTGTGGCTGCTTTCATCTGTGCAGGTAAGATTATACCAGGTGAGGTAAGACTGGACCAAGTCGGGTGTGTAAACAGGGTCAGGTGTATGAAGAGGATGAGGTGTGTGCACATGAAGTCCTTCTTCAGTTCTGAAGGTGCCACCTGAGAGTCAGGGTCAGGTGTGTAATCCAGTTAAGAGTCAGGGTCAGGTCTACAGTCCTGATAAAAAATGTACTTTTTTTCCCCCCAGATGCTCAGGATGAATCCAGACTCAACAGGAGGGTAAGAAAGAAACAAACAAACATCCTATAAAATTTCTACTACTACAGATGAACATGTATCAACACAGTGTCTCTTTGGGATTTCTCTTTATTAGTTCTTGACAGTCGTGTACAATTAGCTGAAAAAGATCAGTTTGTTATGTTGTGTGTTTTTAACAAACTCACTTCAGTGGTTCAACAGTTTCTATTCACACAAATATATGTTTTTATTTTATTATATTATTTATTATGTATTTCATTATTATTTATTTATTTTTAAATATTTGTTTATTTTCAAAATCAAAGTCACAACATGTTTCAAACAGAGCAGCAGGGTTAAACCTTTTGGTAACAAAGATGCATTAAATAGGCTAAAATGAACATTGACGAAGATCGTTACATTTAAATATCGTCTAGACTCAGATAATACATAAAATGGCAATAATTAAGTATTTCTTGAGTGGCCCAGTACCAACTGATACTGGTCCGTGGCCCGGGGGTTGGGGACCACTGATATAATTAACATCTGGTACACCTTGTTCTTGAACAAGGACCCAACTCACTGCTTGGTGAGCCTATAAGATCTGGAATAGACTGGAATAACATCTGATTGTTGTGATGTTTGTTTTGTTGGTGCAGCCTTCCTGTGTGGGGATAAGCGTGACTCTGGCGTGTCCTCTGAACTATGATCCAGTGTGTGGGAGTGATGGTGTCACCTACCCAAATGAATGCTCTCTGTGTGTTCAGAGACTGTAAGTGTTTGATTTGTGACACTTTATTCTTCACTGTTTTATTTCTTCAAATCCAAGAAGACTTTTATTCTTGTTGTTGTTGGAAGTAATGTTGGTTCAAATATATAGATTTATTAGTGATAAATTAATTGGGCTATTATATCTGTTACACACGATGTCAGATACACACTTTCTGTTACTGTCTGTTACTTTCTGTGTCATACAGTTTTTAAGGTTGATCATTTACAGACTCATTCTGTTTTTTTCAATCACCAATTTTACAATGTCTGTTTAAAACCTGTGAAGCTGCTATTTGTGGAATTTCATAAAAACTCAGTGATCTTTTTTTCAGGGAGAAAAATGCTGACATTTTGATTGTGATGGAGGGAGCTTGCATATAAAGACATCACCCCATTCGTCCTTAACCATAACCTTAATCATCAAACTTCTATGTAATTGATGACATAATAATGTTCATCTTTGACATTTGTTTGAATGTAGCTGTAGTACACATAAACACACAATTACAACTGCAGCCATATGTAGTAACAAATCAACACATTTCTTTTATAAGAGTGTTTTATATTTTAATATCTGTGAAGACCTTTTTCATTGTAAATTTCCAACAATAAAGTTTTTTCTTTGAAGCAGTTGTTATTTTTAAAATGTGAATGTTTAATGTTCAGTAAATCTAACCTAACCCTTCCTTATTTTCGTGAGAAAACCTAATCTGGATAAATGAATGTTAAAATAATTTATCCATACATATACAATAGATACATAGCTAATTCATTTAATGATTAAAGTATAGAAACACAAGTATGAAAACACATTTGATGTACTTACATTAACACAATGGGGTATGAAGAAAAACAGTTAACAGTTAAAGGTGGAACCTCTTTACATGCTCTGTATTTATCACGCAGAGATTGGGGAGGAACAGGGGAAGGACCCAAATGCAAGCATGTGTGGGTAAACAAAAACTAATTTTAATATCCAAAAAGCATCTGGGGAAAAACAGGCAAAATACAAACAAAAAACTCAAAGAAACAGGCAAAGAATCCAGAAGCATAAGAAACTGAAACAGGGCCAGATAGTCCGATACCACAAACACAGGAACACAAGAAACCAAGAAACAACTTAAAACCATGAACAGACAGAAACCATAAATGGACAGACCATGAACCAAACATGATCTCTTTTTATAGACACTGTTGGGTGATCGATCTGATCAGTAACACAGACTCCCACACCACTAATCGGCTAAGTAAACCCTGTTTTAACACTATTCTTTAACTAATTACTAGATTCCAGTCTCGGTTTTGTCTTTTGGCCCTGCAACAAAACCTCCACCAACTCCACATTAAATCAAATCAAAATTTATTTGTATAGCCCAAAGTCACAAAACACCTTTTGCCTCTGAGGGCTTTACAATCTGTAAAGGGAGTGACACCCTCTGTCCTTAGACCCTCGGTTCGAGTGAAGAAACCTCAAGAAGAGTCACAGAGGAGGGATCCTTTCCCAGGAACAGACTAAGTCAACACAAACATATTGTACAATTACATTAATGAATGATAAAATGACAATGAATTACAATGAATGATAGAATGATTAGTGGCAGTGGAACCTGTGACAGAGAGAGACACACATGCACAGCAGCAGTTAACTAGTGGATATAGTGGAGGTATGGTAGCAGTGATGACAGTAATGCTATATATGATGGACGTCGGGGGTTGGGGTTCTGTAAAAGGAGATGACAGCATCTTCAACCAATGCTGTGCCTGAATAGGCATAACCCTGAAAGAGACAGAGTCTATTCCTGTTAAAAATCTTAAGCTGTTGTATTACCTGGTGGGTGGAGATCACCTACAACTGAGACAAGGGGAGGAGTTTAGCACCACAGGAGAGGTGATATAATGACCAGGGTGTGTCTTATTAGGTCCTTTTGTTCCTGTCTGCCATGCTGCCACATCAGTGAGTGTGTCAATATTTCAGTTTTAGATTATTTATTTGTCCTTTTGATATACCTCAGGTGATGCATCCTAATTCTTTGTGTATTTCTTTTTGAACAGACCAAATGTATTGTTTTGTTATCAAGAAAGACCTGCGAGATCTTTAATTCTGAGCGGATGCATTAATAATGTAAGCTTGCTAAGCTCTGTTTATAATTCTAGTTTATGGTACATAGGGCAGTGTGCTGATTTATGTTTGCTTATGTTTGCTCCCCTTCCATTTAACCAAATACCTCGAACCCACCAATAAGTGGTTAAATGGCCTTCTTGGATCCTGTGTGTTATTGTGTGCACCCCAGTTAGAGACTCCATGATCCAGTCAACTCCATCTTCCACCACACGTACCCTTATACGTGTGTATATATATATACCCTTTATACAGACCTTTGACAATTCCTATGGCAGCATAACTAAGTGATGACCTGAGCCAGCCCTAACTATAAGCTCTATCAGAAAGGAAAGTCTTTGTTAAGTCACCACAGAGCAGACCCCAAAGCAAACTTGGATAGTTTTCAAAAACAAGGTTTTATTCTGATGGGAAGTACCCCCTCCGGTATGGGAGGGAGGGTGCGCTGGCCCTCCACCCGGTAGACCTCCCGTGTCCCCAGTCCCGAAAAGGCTGCTCCAGCTCGTGATGACGGCATTGGCCATATCGGACTGTTGTCCAATTATCCATTTTCCAAGAAAAAGGGTAAATAAAAATGATTTCCCTAAATGAGAAATCCTAAAACTACCAAAAAAAACAATTTTTATTTTTTACAATAAAAATTAAATAAAAAATGAAAAATAAAATAAAATTTCAGAAATTAAATAAGGTGTGTGGGCGAAGTTTCAACCCTACAGGGTCTTCTTCAGGCCTTGCACACCAAAACAAACAATCTACAATGAACTCCAGTCTCTATCTGCTCTCTGCTAGAGTCCTGGCAGAAGTGAGCTCCTGCTCACCTCCTCTCCTTATATCTGCTTACCAGGCTCTGCCCCTTTTCGTGTCCGGTAAGTTCCCGGTACATGCACTTGAACTTTTTTTTTTAACATAGATTTAACTTAAAAAATGAAATCAATGACAGAATTATGTTTTTACAATGGTATTTTCACAGAATTAACATTAAAAGATGAAATAAATTACAAAATTATGTTTTTACATAGAATTAACTTTAAAATATGAAATAAATGACAAAATTATGTTTTTACAATGTTTTTTTAAACATAGAATTAACTTAAGAGATGAAATAAATGACAACATTGTGTTTTTACAGAGAATACAATCATTCTAAAACAATTTTTAAATATTTTTAACTTTTTTATATATATATTTATATTTTTAATTTTAACAAACATTCAACTATTTACAATTTGTATTTTAATCTTTTACATAAAAAAAATAAGAATAATAAAAGTAGTCTGACTTTATTTTTAATGTATGAAATTATCTTTAACTCCTTTTTTTTTTTTAACCATAAAAGGTAAGTAAAAAATTGTAAATAAAATGAAGAATAAAAATAAAGGTTCCGGATACGTTGAGGATGAAAATGGGTAAGTAAAGGGTAAGTAGGGTTAAAGGTAACAGATTTTTTCAGAAAAGGCTAAAGTAAATATAGAGTTAAGGAAAAAGGTAAGTAAAAGTTCAAGCCAGGGTTAAAATGATTAGGGTTAGGAATAATAAATAAATGGGGTTTTGGTGTCTAATTTAAAAATCCACATTTTTTCAGCTCTTTTTCTCTGCCCGATGGTCCATCTCTCATTGGCCTCAAGTCCTGTGATGATGAGTTTATTGATGGCATGTTGTTGAAAGTGTTGTACCAGAATGGACCCGACTCTTCCTTCCTTGTTGTTGTAGATATGTTGTTTCAGTCGGGTGTGTATACTATGTTTTAGGGTTAGGGTTAGGGGGGTTAGGGTGTGGGAAAAACTCCCTCCGGTACGGGATGGAGGGTTAGGGGAATGAAATCTATCTCAATGACTCCCCCTTGTGGTCCGACGACTCACGCGGTTTGGTGTGGGGAGCCAAGGGCAAGGCACTGGCCAGCGCATGTCACTCGGGCGACCACCCCTCGCTGTGCATGACCAGCATCGCATGGGGGGAAGGGGGTGTCAGATGACCGCACCCACCACCAGGAAGCAGATAGCACCATAAGGGGTCTCAGAAGTGACGGGCCCAAGACCCGATGATTGAGATGAGACCCTGATGAGGGTTATTGTGGGATTAGGGTGGAGATGAGACCCTGGAACGCACCATAAGGGGTCTTAGACGTCCCAATCTTGGAGCCCGATGGTTAGGGTCAGGCGCCAAGAGCCCTGAGTTGGTTAGGACAAAGAGAGTGGGTGAGACTCGGCGCCACGAAGCGGTGCCGGGTCTCAATGCACGGGCCATCCTGCTCAGGGTCAGGTGAGTCTTATTTAAGATTTAGACCTTTTGGTTGGATAGTTTCCAATTTACGGATCCATGATCTTTCAGCGCGGAGTCTCTGGGCTGCATTCCAGTCCGGGTCCCACTGGATGACTGTGGCCCGAACAGATGACCATCCGTGGTGGACAAAATGGCTGACCAGAGGTGTGTGTGTCTCTCTCTGTCTGAGGATATTGTATCTGTGTTGAGTGAAGCGCTGAAGAAGTGTGTTTTTGGTTTCCCCGACATATTGGAGCCCACAGGTGTGGCAGTGAATGAGATACACGCAGTTTTTGGAGTGGGGGTTTCCCCGAGCCATAGTCTTAAAGACTGCTTTGTTCGCGTGGCTGCGTATCCACGGAAGGTGTTTGAAAAATTCACCTCGACCCCTCAGTTTTGGGGTGGTCAGAGGTGTGATTTTTGCTTTAACCAGGTAATCTTGGAGATTCTTATTTTTTCTGTACGCTGCTATAATTTTGTGTTTTTTCAGGTGTGTCGAATTAATTATGTTGTTGAAATTGTCCTTAATTGTCCTGATTAATTTTGTTGCAGGTGTGGAGTAAGTGGTGACGAAGGGGAGGAGTTCCTGTGTCTCAGACGGTCGTGTCTCCAGGAATGTTTTGAGAGCCTCCCTCCTAAAGGAGCGGGCGTAGCCTCTAACGGCTAACGCTCTGAAGAGCGTTTTTGTGGCCGCCATGAAATCACTCCTGTGAGTGCAGATCCTGTGGAAGCGCAGTAATTGTGATTTCAGCAATCCCTTGTAGGTGTGTTTTGGGTGGTGGCTGGTTTTATGGAGCAGAGCGTGCGTGTCCGTCTCCTTAAAGAAAACCTTGATGTCTAATGTTTTATTTTCTTGAAAATTTCTGCCCTTGTAGGTGGTTGTGTCCAGAAAATCCACCGACGTGGTGCTAGTGGTGGATTTTAGTTTGATGGACGGATTGTGATTATTCAAGGTGTGTAAAAAGGAATTAAACTCCTCCATGGAATAAGGCCAAATCCCCCAGATATCATCCAAGTATCTATAATAGTGTGTGGGTTTTTGTTTGCAGGATGCCAGGGCAGAGCTCTCCCATTCGGCCATAAAGATATTTGCATAGGCCGGTGCAAATTTCTTACCCATGGCAGTCCCCTTGATTTGAAGGTAATAGTTATTATCAAATTCAAAATCATTCCTCCGTAGATTAATTTCTAATAATTGAAGAATTTCCTTGTCTGGCCTGTTTTTGTCTGGATATTTGATGAAGATATTTTTTATGGCTTGAATGCCCTCATTTATGTCGATATTGGTGTACAGGCTATCTATATCCAGTGTAAAGAGGATACATTCTGGGGGGACATGGAGTCGTTTCACTGTGTCTACAAAGTGGTAAGTGTCTTTCAGGTAGCCAATGTGTTTGTTGGATAGGGGATTAATAAAATAATCAATAAATTGGGCTGTAAAATAAGTTTCGCTGTCGCAGTCCGACACAATCGGTCTGCCGGGTGGGATTTCGAAAGGGATGCTCCATGTCGAAGGCTCCTTATGGATTTTCGGGAGGAGATAGAAGAGTCTGGGTCTCGGGATTGGGTTCCCCAGGAGGTAAGTGAATTGTTTTTTATTAATGAATTTCTTATCTAATAATGATTGGATAATTCCCTTAACTATTTTTTTCGTTTCAGGATAAATGGGTTCCCTCAAGGTGGAGTAATACCTCCTGTCATTTAATTGTCTGTATCCCTCAAATAAATACTGTTCCCTGTCCATGATCACTACTGCGCTTCCTTTGTCTGCTGGTTTGATGATGATGTTTTTATTTTGTTTCAGTTCTCTGAGGGCTCTATTCTCCGACGGACTCAAGTTGGCCCTGAGTGGTGTAATATTAAAATTGTTTTCAAAATAATTAAAGTCTGCCTTGATTAATTCCCTGATTTCTGGTGGTAATTTGGATAAGGGGGGGCTCCATTCTGATTTGTTGGTGAAGGGGGTGAAAGTTGTGTCTGTTTTGTGCTGGAAATAGACTTTTAGTTTGATTCTCCTATGGTATTGCTGCAGATCCCATCTGCTGCTCTGCAGCACCCTCTGCTGGCTCCCTGTGGTCAGGATGAAAGAGAGGCCCCTGTTCAGGAGTGTGAGCTGGGGACGGGTGATTTTGAATTTTTGTGCCAAAACTATGACATTTTTTGACCCCTCCTGATGAGGCAGGCTTATGGGGACATGAATTTTACGTAACCCGTCCAGTGTTCCAGCATGTGTTTGGCTGTGTTTTTGCTCCAATGTATGTGATCTTTGTTTGTAGTGAAGAACTTGGACTGCAGCCTCGGGATGCAGAGGCAGTTCTTCTGGATCTGTCCGTTAAGGTGGACCAGGCAGGACTGCTCCTTTAAAGGTAAGTCAGAGGAGAAGTTGATGAGGGGCACCCAGATCTCTGCCGAGGGGAATTTTTTCTCTGCGGCCTGCATTGCAGCTAGTAGCTGCTGGGTGACCACTGATTTGGGTGTGGTATTCCTATTATTAAGCCCAAATGATAAAATTATTTTTTCAACCCGGGTGGAGGTGGTGGTTTTTTCAATGAGCGTTTTAGCATGCGCTAACGTGGCTCCCGGATAGCTCTCAATTTGGAGCTCTTGGCTTTCGAAGGGGGGCATCCTAGCCAGGTTTGAGTCCCCTATGATAGCCCACCGCTTCCCTATGCTGAGCCCCCAGTCCTGGCTTTTATTTTTTGTGTTTATGTGTCTTGTAGGTCTCCTAATGGAGAGCTCTGGTGTGGTGGGAGGTGCGGCCGGTCTGGGCCGTAACGTGAGCCTTCTCTGGGTCGCTCTCCTAAGGCTCTTGAGCCTGGCCGGAGTGGTCTGGGTGGGGGGGATGATCTCCGGGCTCCCCTGAGAGGGGTCCGCGGCCTCATCCGAGGAGAGGGCCGTGATGGAGTCGGCTGTGTGGACCACCACCGGGTTTGGAGGACCGGTCTTCAGCTCAGGTAAGTTTTCATTTTGTTTTTCTATTTTACTGAGCGCAGGTGTGTCTGTCCTGCGTGCTCTCTGAGGTTTCGGAGAGAGCTGTGGTGGGTCCCCCGAGGTAGTAGGGATCAGAGCGGGAGGGGGTATTTTTGCTGCTGCTACATCATCCGTAATATCAATTAAATTCCCCTCCGGTGGGGGTGACCAGCCCCCTGTTTCCAAGGTCATGGTGGCTGTGGTGACCTGTTTAGGTGGAGATGGAGAGCAAGATGGCGTCTCCGGTACGGTAAGTGGAAGGGAGGCCTGGGGCTCTGTCAGTGTCTCCCCTCTCATTTTTAATTCTTTATTTTCCTTTTTTGTGTGTATTTGTGCTTTGATGACTTGTTTATTGATCCCGTGTGTTTTTGGTCCTCCCGTAGCAGGAGGTGGTGGAGGTGGAGGGGGAGGG
Organism: Nibea coibor; assembly: GCA_023373845.1. Classification (NCBI taxonomy): domain Eukaryota; kingdom Metazoa; phylum Chordata; class Actinopteri; family Sciaenidae; genus Nibea; species Nibea coibor. The sequence continues at coordinate 94,556 of CM041739.1, read as the reverse complement.
GGGGGCCCGCTGTCCGGCCGTGTCCCCTCATCCCTCTCCGTAATCGGGTCAAGACGAGCAACCATGAGGGCCTCGACCTGCTCCAGGGTCTCCGTCTGGAGCCGTCTCCCAGGTTGCGTTTGGCCCAAACGGTGGCGATTTGGAAGGGGTCCCGCCACTCTCCTCCCTTCAATCCCTCCAAGGTATCAAACTCTCTTTCCATAGAGTCCACGTAATGATCCCTCAAAATTATCAATGTTGTGTGTTCCCAATTTTTCCCATTGCCCTCAATGAGGAGTCTGGTCACCTCATTGGGGCAGGCCGGTTTGATTGTGGTGTTCAGGTTTTCCGTTAATTTACTAATTGTAGGGGGGGCTTTTCAGTTTGGACGTTTTTTAAATGGTGAGCCATTTTGATCATTTTGTGCATGACCCTGACTTTTATGTTAAAGTCAGGGTCTGAGGACCGTGGCTTCTGTTCATTGTTCTTTCCCTCCCTTTTCCCCTTCTGTGTGTTTGTCCCAGTCTTCCGTGTTGCGTGGTGTGTGTTCCTGTATGTGTTTTGTTTTTCACGTGGTTTTGTGGGGGCCCTCTGGCCCCCTGGTACGAAAAATTGTGGCCTGTAGCCACACTCCACATAGTGGTAGCGTTGGGGGTAGCTGTCCCGGCGTCCGTAACCCCTGACTACGGACGCGTAGGTGGGCTGCTGCCCTGTGGCCTCATGCCAGTGACGGGAGCGGTGCTCGGGTGCACGGTGGCTGGGTCTCCCCTCCCGGGGCCGTCTGAATCGGTCACGCCGGTAAGAGACAACCGTCCAGCCATCATCCCTGCCGTCACCGTACATTATTTGGCCTAAAGGTAAGAAAAAATGAAAAAAAAAAAAAAGGATAAAATGGGGAAGGAACAAGCTTATAACGACGTTTCGGTCTGTAATCAGACCTTCTTCAGGTATGCTTGTTCCAAAAAAAATAATAATATATTTTGTGTGGAAAAGGGGTTTTTTTCTCTGTCTTGTTTGTACGTGTGTTCTCAGGCTCTGTGAAGAGGCGAGTGAGACAGAGCAGCTCCCCGCCCGGGCATTTATGCAGGAGGGTGTGGGCGTGGCCAAGGGGCCCTGGCGCCAGGTGCCAAAAATTTAACCCCGTTAGTTCCCTTTACTGGTTTGTGTGTGGAAGAGAATGATTTTAACCCTTTTCTCTCTTTTTTTCAGATAGATCCCGGATTCCTTTTCCTCAGGTGAGTATTATATATCAGGTAAGTTTAGGTTTATAGTCAAATTGGTTTTTTCATGTGTTTTTTTCTTTTTCAGGTTAAGGTTAGGTTAATTTTTTAGGGGGAAATCTTAAGGTTAGGGTTAGGAAAAGGAGTTAGGGTTAAAATAAGGGGGTCCGGGTTAGGGTTAGGGTTGGGTTAGGGTTAGGGTTGGGGTGAGGGTTGGGGTTATGGGTTTTATAGTAAAAATCATATGGCACGGGCCTACTGTTCTGACATGTAATCCTGTATGGTGAAGAACAATAAACAGTGAAACCAAAATTAATAGCCCCCCCAAAGGAAAGGGGGGGGGACAAAAAATAAAACAAAACAAAACAAAACAAAACCATCAAAAAAAAAAAAAAAAAAAAACTTTTTCAGGTCAGTGATTGAACCTGGTGCCTCAGGTATACCAGTCCTAGGAGGATACCATTAGCCTATGGAGGCTTGGGTAAGAGGACCACAGAGGGGGAGGATAAGAGAAGGGTTGGAGGGAAAGAAAAGGGGGGGGGGGGAATATAGTGCCTCTAAGATTAAAAAGGAAGAAGAAAAGAGAAGATTAAAATCATGCATATTTACAGTGGATGCATGGAAAAAGTGCTGCAGTGCCAAGAGCCTAGAGGCAAAAATATAAAAAAATTCAAAGCCATGCATGTAAAAATGGAGGAGGAGCATGCATTATAGAAATAGGAATATAAGAAAATGATAAATGAATAGTCATGCACATGCACACCCACACACAATATACAATAAAAGAGGCAGGATAATTTGAGGGGGTCTCTGGTAGCAGAGTATAGTACTCTGTATACTCAAGTAGGTGTAGGTGGGGTATTGAACCCCAGACCCTTGTATTCAAGGATCTGGATTGTGCCCCTAGGCTATGGGTTCACTCTTGGAGAATGTGGGGGAAAGAGGAGGAAAAAAAAAAAAAAAAAAAAATTGAGGGATGGGGATTGAACCAGGGGTTCTGGGATGAGAGTCATGGATAACGGCCATTTGGCTAGGGTGGCTGAGGCAACAGTGGAGAGAATTATTGGCAGAAAGGTGACTCAATACAAAGACCTGAGATGGTGATTCCATACCACAAGGTAAGTTAAAGCATGCCTATTTACAAAAAGTGCTAAGGTGCAAGGCAACCTGTAAGGATAAGAATAATAAGAAGGATAAAAACATGCATATAAGAATAAAGTGCAAAAGTTAAAAGTGCAAAAGGGTATAAAAATTGTATAAGACAAGGGTTCTCGTATAAGCACACAAAATATATACATAAAGGTGAATAAAATGAACCTAGTGGTGGAAATGTCTACAGGTATGTATTAAAGAGTGGTGAGGTGAAGTGGGATGCTAGACAAGTTCGTCTCCGTCCAGTATTGAACCCTGGATTACTGATCCCAAGGCTGTTAGCCTAACCACTAGGCTATGGAGTCCTGGTTACAAGATATGGGAAGGAAAGGAGTGGGAGAAAGAAAATAATATGAAAAAAATAAAAATTAAAAAATAATAATAAAAAGAATTGCAAAAAATTACTTGTGTGTGTTCTTAATTGTCGTTGAGTCCAGTTGGTGTGGTGGTGCCCAGTCTCTGTATCCAAATGCGTTCCGTTCTTTTCCTTTGTGCAGTGCTCCAGCGATCGTTGTTCTCTAGGCCGGATATAGTGAGGTGTGTGGGGGAATGTAATTGAAAATGTTGTACTAGTGGGGAGGTAAGTCGACCTTTCCCAATGTTATAGAGGTGTTGTGTGAGTCGGATGTGGATGGAATGTTGTGTTTCACCTATATAATGTTTATGGCATAGTGTGCAAGTGATGATGTAGATGACGTTGGCAGTGGTGAGTGATAGTGTATTATGGATGGGTGCTGTTTTATTGTTGTAGGGGTTGTGGATAAATTTCCGTTTTCTGTAATGGTGGCTGTGTGGAAGTGTAGGTGCCGGCCTATGGTCTGAATATTGTGACTTGGTGAGGATGGATTGTAGATTCTTGTGTTTCCTGTAGGCTGACAGTATTCGATGTTTGTGGAAGACCGGGTGTTCAATTTGGAGCTGATGGAAGTTGTGTTTGAGTATGCGGTGGAAATTTGTGACTTGATGTGAGAATGTAGTGATTATGGGTATTAGGGGTGATGATGTAATGGGTGAGGTGTGCGGTGTGTGTGTATGTGTTGGTGGTGTGGTTAGATTCGCCCCGTCCTGAGGATGAAGCAGAGAGGAATTGGAGTAGGGGAAGGAGGAGGAAAGGGGGAAAGGGTGGGAGACCGAGGATGGGTAAGGGTGGAGGTTGGGAATGAGGTTAGATTCAGGGGTAAAAAGTAGGTTAAGGTTAGGATCAGGGGTGAGGGATGGGTTAAGGTTAGGGTTAGGAATACAGGGTGGGTAGTGGTTAAGGTTAGGGTCAAGAGGAAGGGAAGGGTTAAGGTTAGGATCAGGGGTGGGGGGTGGGGTTGGGTTAGGGTTGGGGTTATGGGTTTCTGTTTGGAACTGTTTTGCACGGGCCTACTAGGATTGCGTGGATTGGCAGTGGTTAAAAATTGAGTTATGGAGAAGTAGGGAGGAGGGGAAGGGAGGGAAAGAGGGTATAGGGAAAAGGGGGAAGGGATATATGTTTGTGGAGGGGGGGGGGGTTTTTGGAGTGTAGGGGGTGCGTTAAAATTGGTGGCGGTGCCACCAAGTGGGAAGATTAAAATTGATGGGGGTGCCATCAAGGAGGGAGGTTAAAATTGGTGGCGGTGCCACCAAGGGAGAGTGTGTTTAAAATTGGTGGCGGTGCCACCAAGGGTGTGTGTATATGAAGGGTATGGGGGAGGGAAGGGCAGAGGTGGGAAGGGAAGGGGGGAAGGGGGAAAGGGAGGAAAAAATGTTTTTTATTGAAAAAGGGGGGTTGTATATGAACCGGTTGGAGTCCAGATTTGTTTGTAACAAGTTTAGGGTATAGGTGATCCCCCAGGCCACGATCGTAGTGGATGATGGAGTAGGAGGGGGACTTAAGTCTTTTTTGTTGTAAAAGACAATATTAAAAAACAATTAGAAAAGTCACACCAAACTAAGTATATATAAATAGATAAGTGTTCTAGTTAAAGGTGTTTGGAAAGTCACATCAACTAATATATGTAAAAGAATAAAAAAGTGCTCCAATTAAAAGTGTTTAAAAAGTCACACCAAACTAATATATATAAAAGAATAAATAAGTGTTCTAATAAAAACATCTAAAAATATGTACAGCATGCAATATAATTAAATTCCTCTCTACTCTGCTCAGCTTGGGGTTTGAACCGTGGGTCTCTGGTTGAGGGTCCTGGGGATTATCCTCTATGCCATCTGGGCCACATGGATCATAGGCGGAAAAGTCTTAATTGTCTGGGAGAAAATTACAAATTAATTAAAAAAAAAAAAAAAAAAAAAAAAATGAAATAAGATAAAATATAATGAAATAAGTTAATAAATGAATATATCAATAAGAGGAAAATAAGAGGGGGGGGGGGGTTTAAGGTGAGGGTAGGTGATTGGGACAGGTTAACTCTGGGAGGGGAGGTGAAATTATTATTGTTTGTTATTTTAGTTATTGAGTCCGTGTGGAGTGGTTGTGTTTAATTTATGTATCCAGATTATTTCTGCTCTTTTGCGTTGTTTTGTTGTCCAGTTGTTGTTGTGTTGTAGGCCGGATATTGTAAGGTGAGTGGAGGAGTGTGTTTGAAAATGTTGGACCAGGGGGGTGGTTAATTGTCCTTTATCTATATTGTACAGATGTTGTGATAAACGGGTGTAGATGGAGTGTTTGGTTTCGCCTATGTAGTATTTATTGCAAAGGGTACAGGTGATGATGTATATTGTATTGGTGGTGTCAATGGAGAAGTGGCCTATGATGGGGAATTCTGTTTTGTTGTGAGTGTTAAGGATGGTTTTCCGTTGTTTGTAATGTTGACTGTTTGGGGGGGTAGTGTGAGTGTATGATCTGAAAATTTTGATTTGACCAGGATGTTTTGTAGATTTTTGTGTTTTCTGTAAGCTGAAATGAGTTTGTGTTGTGAGAAGGCCGGGTGTTGGGAATGGAGATTTGTGAAGTGGTTTTTAATGATATGTTGCAGACCTATTGATTGATGTGAAAAAGTGGAGACAAAGGGGATGAGATGTGTGGGTGAAGTGGGGTTGAGTGAAGTGTGGGGACCTGAATTCTGGTTGGATGGGGGAGGGAGGGGTGGTCGGTGATAGGGGTTTGGGAGGGGGGAAGGGGGAGGATACAGGTTAGGGTTAGGGTTGGGGTTGGGGTTAGGGTTAGGAGACGGCCCATTCATTCTGATTCGAGTTGGAAGCGGCTTCCCCTTGCTGTACTAAGTAGTGAGAATGTGGAATGTGGAAGCGGCCGTCCACTAGATGGCGGCGTCGGATAGGCTATGGGAGGCCGCTGAATGGGGGTCTATGGGGCGCGGAAGCGCGGGGCGCGACGTGGAAGCGGACCCTTGCCGGGTCGGGCGCTGGCGGCGGATGGGGACGCGGAAGGGCTTCGGGTGGGCGTTCCCAATCGAGGGAGGGGGCGGGGCGGGCGGGCCCGGTCGGAGGGGAGGGGCCGCGGGCGGGGCTAGGCAGGGGCGGATGCCCGGAGGGGGTGGCCTGCGCAGGAAGGCGTGGACGGGGGGCGGAGCGAGGAGGTCGGCCGGCGGGGGCGGGGGTGGCGGGCGGAGCTTGTGCAGGGCCGGACCGGGAGGTCTGGGGGCCCTGGTGGGGGGGGGGCCCAGGAGGTGTAGACTGAGGGGTGGAGTGGGGAGGTCGGCAGAGGGTATCACTCCCTGTACAGATTATTAAGCCCTCTGAGGCAGAATGTGATTTGTGACTTTTGGCTAGACAAATACAAGTATATACATATACAACTAAGTAGTGAGAATATGGAATCCACCACATTGTCACTAGTTACCATTGACTTTGTCTGGGATTGCCGAGCGGGGGCGGAGCTTGTGCAGGGCCGGACCGGGGGGGCTGGGGGCCCCGGTGGGGGGGGGCCCAGGAGGTGTAGACTGAGGGGTAGAGTGGGGAGGTCGGCGAGCGGGGTATCCCCCCCCCCCCGGCAGTGGGTGTCACTCCCTGTACAGATTGTCCTCCTGTCAAGCTCAGACTACAGAGAAGCTTGCCTCTCATGTTCCCTAAATATCTTAGGTCCCACATCCTCCAGGGCCATATCTCGGCGAGGGAAGGTCCGGGAGAGGCGTGGGGGGCGTCGTCCGAGAGCTGTCAGCGGTGTCTACAATATATCCGAAGCCCAGGCCGCTGGGACACTAGGGGGCGTAGTTGGTCAAAATGAATGTTAACTGATATGATTATGGAAGGCCACCATATTTGAACTAGTTAACATGGGCTTGACCTTTGACCTCTTGGGGGCGAAATGAAGGGGGCGAAACGAAGGGGGGTGACAGCCACGGGCCGTGGCTTCAGATATTCCCAGGGTTAGGGTGGGTTTCAGCCCCTCTGGAGCCCTCAGCGTCCCTTTTTCTGAGCTCTCCTGTCAAGCTCAGACTACAGAGAAGCTTCTTTGATGCCTCTCTTGTGCCCTGAATATCTCAGGTCCCACATCCTCCAGGGCCGTATCTCGGCGAGGGAAGGTCCGGGAGAGGCGTGGGGGGTGTCGTCCGAGAGCTGTCAGCGGTGTCTACAATATATCCGAAGCCCAGGCCGCTGGGACACTAGGGGGCGTAGTTGGGGAAAATGAATGGTAACTGATAGGATTATGGAGGGCCACCATATTGTCACTAGTTACTATTGATTTTGGGATTGGGAGCAGGGACAGAGCTCATGCAGGGGTGAAGCAGGGGAGCCAGAGGGCCTGGTGGGCCCAGGGCGGGGTGGCCCCGAGGCGGGGTGGCCCCGAGAAGGTCTCAGGCCCCTCTACTGTCTATGTGAGGACAGGCAAGGCACCCACACGTTTTGTCCATTGGCTCTCAGTCAGAAAGCCTAGTCAAAGGCCAAAACCCTGAGAGGAGGGAGCTGGACAGCTCCATGTGGATTAGGGTTAGGGTTAGGCCCCCCTGGATCCGAGAGCCACAATCCAGGTGTCTACGGAAAGGTCCGGCCGAGGCGAGCGCAATGCCGTTGGAATGGAGTCTCTTGGTGGCTCCCCTGTCGAGCTAGGGGGCGACAAAGAGTCAAAATCCCCACATTCTCCGGGGCCATTTCTCAGCGGGGGAAGGTCCGGGAGAGGTGCGGGGGGTATCATCCAAGAGCTCTCAGTGGTGTCTATGACATATCTGAAGCCTGGGCTGTTGGGACTTTAGGGGGCGTAGTTGGGGAAAATGAATTTTAACTGATAGGATTATGGAAGGCACCATATTGTCACTAGTTACTATTGATTTTGGGATTGGGAGCAGGGACAGAGCTCATGTAGGGCTGGAGCAGGGGGGCCGAGGGGCCCGGTGGGCCCAGGGCGGGGTGGCCCCGAGAAGGTCTCAGGCCCCTCTACTGCATATGTGAGGACAGACAAGGCACCCACACGTTTTGTCCATTGGCTCCCAGTCAGAAAGCCTAGTCAAAGGCCAAAACCCTGAGAGGAGAGCTGGACAGCTCCATGTGGATTAGGGTTAGGGTTAGGCCCCCCCTGGATCCGAGAGCCACAATCTGGGTGTCTACGGAAAGGTCCGGTCGAGGCGAGCGCAATGCCGTTGGAATGGAGTCTTTTGGTGGCTCCTCTGTCAAGCTAGGGAGCAACAAAGAGTCAAAATCCCCACATTTTCTGGGGCCATTTCTCAGCGAGGGAAGGGCTGGGAGAGGCGTGGGGGGTGTCATCTGACAGCTCTCAGTGGTATCTATGATATATATGAAGCCTGGGCCGCTGGGACACTCTGTGGCGAAGTGCATGTTTTGGAATCCTTGGGGGGCCATTGAGTTAGACTTTGGGGCAGCTTCCAGATTCTGGACAATTCCATATTCTGGACAGTTCCAGCTTCCACATTCTCGTCAGTGAAAGAGTTAGACTTGGGGCAGCTTCCAGATTCTGGACACTTCCAGCTTCCACATTCTCGTCAGTGAAAGAGTTAGACTTGGGGCAGCTTCCAGATTCTGGACACTACCACCTTCCATATTATGGACAGTTCCAACTTGGAAGTGCAGAATTTGGAAGCCTTCCACATTCTCGCTTACATCGGGTTAGACTTGGGGCAGTTGGGGTTAACTGTTTCACTTCCTGTGCCAACAGGAAGTAGCAGCAACGAGGGCAGAGCAGAACCAAGTGGGGAAGAGCAAGTCTGGCAGCTTCCGAGCACGGTCCAAGCGGTGTGAGTAAGAAATGCAGGTAAGTCATGCTTGGTGTCTGCAAGAATCTGAAGTGCCCCTTTCCCTCTGGCAACCAAACAAGTGTTGCATTCATTTGCATGTCTTTGATTTTTCTCAATATCTGTGGTTATGTCATTTAGCATGCTATTGCTAGTGGAATAGATCAGAATCTGGAGGCATGCGCTTTGCTTCCATGTTTTAACCAGTTACATTGTTTTTCTAGGCAGTGTCTGCTTTTGATGTGACGTGAAGATGGTAAGCAGATGGGCCTGGCAAATCAGTTGTATGGTATTTTTGTGATGTGGTTTGTCATGCCATTCACCTGTCTTTTCCATACACAGTTCAAACATACCTCTCGATACAGCCGTTCATCCAGACTCAAACATCTTTTGAGAGTTCAAACCAGCAGCCCATCATCCACAGACCAAGACATCTCTGGAACCAGCAGCACATACCTCTCAAACCAACAAAGTGAGGGTGATGGGTCCCCCCCCCCACCATCCCCGTGCCTACTGACCTCTGGGGTCCCAGGCTCTCCTCCTGGATTCCTCAACCCACCACCCACCCCGCCAGTTAGGCATAGCTCGATTCGACCGCCTCTTGGCTTCCTCTACCTCCAACCCCAACCCAGCGCCCCAACCATTGTGTTGGTTCCCCAATGGAAGATGAGCAATTGTGTGTCTGAACAACCCAAAGAATCAGAGCCAGAGTCAGGCTGCTGCCTCAAATTTCCTGATCTCAGGGCAATCTGGTGCTGTAATGCATGTCGTCATGAGTAATTAAAGTGAAATTGATGGTTGACCTGTTTGACTTCATTGTTTTCATTTCATAAACTTTGCTTGGGTTTAGAGTTGGGGCAGCTTCCGGATTATGGAGTATTCCAAATTCTGGACAATTCCATATTATGGACAGCTCCAGCTTCCACATTCTCGCCATTGGGGAGGCTCAACTTCCATATGCTGGACAATTCCACATTCCATATTGTGGACAGTTCTGATATGGAAGTGCAGAATTTGGAAGCCTTCCACATTCTCGCATAATGGTGTTATTTAGACTTGGGGCAGCTTCCAGATTCTGGACACTTCCAGCTTCCACATTCTCGTCAGTGAAAGAGTTAGACTTGGGGCAGCTTCCAGATTCTGGACTGTTCTACATTCCATATTATGGACAGTTCCAACTTGGAAGTACAGAATTTGGAAGCCTTCCACATTCTCGCTTACATCGGGTTAGACTTGGGGCAGCTTCCAGATTCTGGACACTTCCACATTCCATATTGTGGACAGTTCTGATATGGAAGTGCAGAATTTGGAAGCCTTCCATATTGCTGCCTGCTGAGTTGAAATGAGGAATTGCTTGTAGGTGAAAATATGGAATCTTCCACATTCTCACTTGTTAGCAGAGGTCAACTCGTTCACTTCCTGTGTCAACAGGAAGTCGGCCACTATAGTTTCTAAAGACGAGCGCGGCAACTACACAAACAGCAGCTCTACACTGGTGCTGATGAAATTACATTTGATTGAAGGTAAGTGTGTGTGGGTGACCCCAAAAACCTCAAGTGGCAGTTATCCCTGAGGGAACCAAAATCAGTTCATGTTTATTTTTGTAAAACCTTTTTTTTGTTGGTTGAAAAAAAAAAACAGCACTAGCAAGCTAATGCTAGCGCATTAAATAAGATTTTGGAACCATGCGGTCTGCTTCCACATTCTCACCTTTTACATTCCTTTTGTATCACAGGAGGCACATTTCCCCCTGGCTGATTTTGACACAAGATGGTAAGTACACAAAGGATGTTTAACTGATATCTAAGCTGTGATGCAGTTTTTCATCCCCATACAATGTCCCCCAAACCACGCAGTCGGGCCAACAACCAAATCCAAGCCAAGGTGGAGCAGGAGCAAATGACCCTCCGCCTGCGTACACCTCCTGCGTTGTCTCACTGGAACGCACCACTTCCCAGACGCCCACTGATGAAATCCCGAAATTGCGGATGTCCCAGGATAGTAAGCCAGGAGAAGAAAGTGACAAGAAGAAGGCTGCAACGAAGTCAGATGAAGGAGGGTCAGAGAAAAATGTGGGTTAGGATTCTGTTCCTTTGGAGCTTTGTTCACTGTTCACTTTTACTGTAGGTTCTCTGATGTGTCAATGGAAGGAACATGTTGCAAGCAAATAAATGTTTTTGCTAAAGGTATCTGACTTGTCCTTGGTTTCGGCTTGGGGCAGCTTCCAGATTCTGGACAGTTCCACATTCCATATTGTGGGCAGTTCCAGCTTCCACATTCTCGTCAGTGAAAGAGTTAGACTTGGGCAGCTTCCAGATTCTGGACACTTCTACATTCCATATTATGGACAGTTCCAACTTGGAAGTACAGAATTTGGAAGCCTTCCACATTCTCGCTTAATGGTGTTATTTAGACTTGGGGCAGCTTCCAGATTCTGGACACTTCCACATTCCATATTGTGGACAGTTCCGATATGGAAGTGCAGAATTTGGAAGCCTTCCATATTGCTGCCTGCTGAGTTGAAATAAGGAATTGCTTGTAGGTGAAAATATGGAATCTTCCACATTCTCACTTGTTAGCAGAGGTCAACTCGTTCACTTCCTGTGTCAACAGGAAGTCGGCCACTATAGTTTCTAAAGACGAGCTCGGCAGCTACACAAACGGCAGCTGTTCGCTGGTGCTGTTGAAATTACATTTGAGAGAAGGTAAGTGTATGTGGGTGACCCCAAAAACCTCAAGTGGTGTTTATCCCTCAGGGAACCAAAATCAGTTCATGTTTATTTTTGTAAAACCTTTCTTTTGTTGGTTGAAAAAAAAAACAGCACTAGCGAGCTAATGCTAGCGCATTAAATAAGATTTTGGAACCATGCGGTCTGCTTCCACATTCTCACCTTTTACATTCCTTTTGTATTCCAGGAGGCACATTTCCCCCTGGCTGATTTTGACACAAGATGGTAAGTACACAAGGATGTTTAAATGATATGTAAGCCGTGATGCAGTTTTTAATCCCCATACAATGTCACACAGTGGAGCCAACAACCAAATCCAAGGCAATCCGGAGCAGGAGCAAACGACCCTCCACCTGCGTACACCTCCTGCGATCCCTCACAGGAACGCCCCTTTTCCCCGACCCCCACCGATGAAAGCCCGAAATTGCAGATCTCCCAGGATAGTAAGCCGGGAGAAGAAAAACAGCCCAAGAAGGCCACAGACAAGTCCGATAGAGGGTCAGAGAAAAATGTGGGTTAGGATTCTGTTCTGTTGGAGCTTTTTTCACTGTTCACTTACTGTAGGTTGTAAGAAACATGTTGCAAGCAAATAAAGGTTTTTGCTAAAGGTATCTGACCTGTCTTTGGTTTAGACTTGGGGAATACTCCATAATCCGGAAGCTGCCCCAACTCTAAACCCAACCAAAGTTTATGAAATGAAAACAATGAAGTCAAACAGGTCAAACATCAATTTTACTTTAATTACTCATGACGACACGCATTACAGCACCAGATTGCCCTGAGATCAGGAAATTTGAGGCAGCAGCCTGACTCTGGCTCTGATTCTTTGGGTTGTTCAGACACACAATTGCTCATCTTCCATTGGGGAACCAACACAATGGTTGGGGCGCTGGGTTGGGGTTGGAGGTAGAGGAAGCCAAGAGGCGGTCGAATCGAGCTATGCCTAACTGGTGGGGTGGGTGGTGGGTTGAGGAATCCAGGAGGAGAGCCTGGGACCCCAGAGGTCAGTAGGCACGGGGATGGTGGGGGGGGGGAACCCATCACCCTCACTTTGTTGGTTTGAGAGGTATGTGCTGCTGGTTCCAGAGATGTCTTGGTCTGTGGATGATGGGCTGCTGGTTTGAACTCTCAAAAGATGTTTGAGTCTGGATGAACGGCTGTATCGAGAGGTATGTTTGAACTGTGTATGGAAAAGACAGGTGAATGGCATGACAAACCACATCACAAAAATACCATACAACTGATTTGCCAGGCCCATCTGCTTACCATCTTCACGTCACATCAAAAGCAGACACTGCCTAGAAAAACAATGTAACTGGTTAAAACATGGAAGCAAAGCGCATGCCTCCAGATTCTGATCTATTCCACTAGCAATAGCATGCTAAATGACATAACCACAGATATTGAGAAAAATCGAAGACATGCAAATGAATGCAACACTTGTTTGGTTGCCAGAGGGAAAGGGGCACTTCAGATTGTTGCAGACACCAAGCATGACTTACCTGCATTTCTTACTCACACCGCTTGGACCGTGCTCGGAAGCTGCCAGACTTGCTCTTCTTCTGTTCTGTTGGAGCTTTTTTCACTGTTCACTTACTGTAGGTTGTAAGAAACATGTTGCAAGCAAATAAAGGTTTTTGCTAAAGGTATCTGACCTGTCTTTGGTTTAGACTTGGGGCAGCTTCCAGATTCTGGACAGTTCCAGCTTCCACATTCTCGTCAGTGAAAGAGTTAGACTTGGGGCAGCTTCCAGATTCTGGACACTTCCAGCTTCCACATTCTCGTCAGTGAAAGAGTTAGACTTGGGGCAGCTTCCAGATTCTGGACACTTCCACATTCCATATTGTGGACAGTTCCAGCTTGGAAGTGCAGAATTTGGAAGCCTTCCACATTCTCGCTTATATCGGGTTAGACTTGGGGCAGCAATGGAATTGTCCACATTCTCACCTGTTACCTAAGGGGGTCAACTGTTTCACTTCCTGTGCCAACAGGAAGTAGCAGCCACGAGGGCAGAGCAGAACCAAGTGGGGAAGAGCAAGTCTGGCAGCTTCCGAGCACGGTCCAAGCGGTGTGAGTAAGAAATGCAGGTAAGTCATGCTTGGTGTCTGCAACAATCTGAAGTGCCCCTTTCCCTCTGGCAACCAAACAAGTGTTGCATTCATTTGCATGTCTTTGATTTTTCTCAATATCTGTGGTTATGTCATTTAGCATGCTATTGCTAGTGGAATAGATCAGAATCTGGAGGCATGCGCTTTGCTTCCATGTTTTAACCAGTTACATTGTTTTTCTAGGCAGTGTCTCTGCTTTTGACGTGACGTGAAGATGGTAAGCAGATGGGCCTGGCAAATCAGTTGTATGGTATTTTTGTGATGTGGTTTGTCATGCCATTCACCTGTCTTTTCCATACACAGTTCAAACATAGCTCTCGATACAGCAGCTCATCCAGACTCAAACGTCTCGTGAGCTTTAAAACCAGCAGCCCATCGAGCACAGACCAAGACACCTCTGGAACCAGCAGCACATACCTCTCAGACCAACAGAGCGAGGGCGATCTGTGGTCCCGGCCACGGTCCCCATGCCTACTGACCTTTGGGGTCCCAGGCTGTCCTCCTGGATTCCTCAACCCACCTCCCACCCCCACATCATGCACAGACCAAGACATCTCTGGAACCAGCAGCTCATACCTCTCAGACCAACAAAGTGAGGGCGATCGGTGGTCCCGGCCACTGTCCCCGTGCCTAATGACCTTTGGGGTCCCAGGCTCTCCTCCTGGATTCCTCAACCCACCTCCCACCCCGCCAGTAAGGCATTGCTCGATTCAACCACCTCTTCGCTTCCTCAAACACCAACCCAGCGCCCCAACCATTGAGTTGGTTCCCCAATGGAAGGTGAGCAATTGGCTGTCTGAACAACCCAAAGAATCAGAGCCAGAGTCAGGCTGCTGCCTCAAATTTCCTGATCTCAGGGCAATCTGGTGCTGTAATGCGTGTCGTCATGAGTAATTAAAGTAAAATTGATGTTTGACCTGTATGACTTCATTGTTTTCATTTCATAAACTTTGCTTGGGTTTAGAGTTGGGGCAGCTTCCAGATTATGGAGTATTCCAAATTCTGGACAATTCCATATTATGGACAGTTCCAGCTTCCACATTCTTGCCAGTGAAAGTGTTAGACTTAGGGCATCATCCATATTATGGACAGTTCCAGCTTCCACATTCTCGCCAGTGAAAGTGTTAGACTTGGGGCAGCTTCCAGATTCTGGACAGTTCCACATTCCATATTGTGGACAGTTCTGATATGGAAGTGCAGAATTTGGAAGCCTTCCACATTCTCGCTTACATCAGGTTAGACTTGGGGCAGCTTCCAGATTCTGGAAACTTCCAAATTACATATAGTTGAAAATGTGGAATCGCTCGTAGGTTAAAATCTGGAATCTTCCACCTTCTCACCTTATTACCTGAAGTCAACTTTTCCACTTCCTGGGTCAACAGGAAGGAAGTTGGCCAAAGCAAAAAAAAAGCTGAGCGGCAGAAACAGCAGCAGCAGCAGAGACAACACAGCAACACGACAACACAACCACTAGCAGTCCCTGCCACCAAAGGTGCCTGGGGGGCATCTGGAGGTGCAGGTATGCTACATCGGTCACCTTGACATCTGCAAGTCATGGTTGCATTGCTTACTTTTGCCAGTGTTTGAAGCAGTGCTAATTAGTGGGCTAATGCTAGCAGAATTGATAGGAATTTGGAAGTGCTTCCAAGTTCACACCTATTACCATTGTTTTCTTTTTTAGGTATAGGAGCCAATTTTGCCTGTAAGACACATGCTACCATGTACAAGCAGTTCTTCCGACTTTTAATCGTAGCCCTAACGGCTAAAGGACTGGAAATCAACACCAGTAACAACAAGATCGTGGAGAAGGCCGTGGGAGAGAATGTGAAGCTTGACTGCTTCTTCACCACTGGCCCAGAGGATGAAGGAATGTTGGAGATCGAATGGAGCGTGAAGTCCGTACGCCACCCAATGGAAATGGCAGGGGTACTCCTATATACGGCTGAGCATATCTACAACAATCTTTATGAACATCTAAAGGGAAGAGTCTACTTTGATGCACAGGACCCTGAGCAAGGAGATGCCGCCATTCATCTTTCGCAGCTGACTCAGCAAGACACCGGCATCTACTATTGCCAGGTTAAGAAGGCTCCAGGCATCCAAAGAATCAAGGCAGTCCTCAGAGTGCTGGAATGGCCATCAAAGCCTAAATGTTATTCCACTGAGGAGGATGGAGAGTTTGGCAAAACCAAAGTGCTACATTGTGGATCTGAGGAAGGTGCAGCACCTATCTGGTACCGCTGGTCAAGATTGCCACCCTGGGAACACTTGCCCTCCTTGGCAGTGTTGGATCAAACAGCAGGCACACTCACCATTCCATATTTCAGCGAGAGCGATGCAGGAAGTTACAAATGTGTTGCGATCAATCGTGTCGGTCAGGAGAAGTGCATCCTGGAAGTGAACATACCGTATTCTCCATCGGTGGAAATTATTGCTGGATCTGTGGCGGGCGCTGTGGCAACCATCGGGATCATCGCTTATGTCACATACTTTACCATACGGCATCGTCGACGGGAGTTGGAAAATTCCAATGAGATTGTTGAGGATGCAAGTCCCCCAACACCCCGTTAGATGATGAAGACCAAGAGGCAGCTGAACAGGAGTCAGCCTCCGCTGTAGCCTACAACATACATATTTATTTGTTCAATTATAGCTATCTTCAGTTGACTTGAAGGTGTTCTCTACTGTTTTTTTGTTATTGTTCATCAGCACAAGGCTGTGAGTCTTGCTGTGAATCAATTAAAGTCTGTAAAAGGCCCTTTCTTGTCATCATTGCTGCAGCCTTTGGCACTAGACTTGGGGGTTAGGGTTAGGCTACTTCCAGAATATGGACAATTCAACATTCTGGACAATTCCATATTCTGGACAATTCCAGCTTCCACATTCTCGTCAGTGAAAGAGTTAGACTTGGGGCAGCTTCCAGATTCTGGACACTTCCAGCTTCCATATTCTCGTCAGTGAAAGACTTAGACTTGGGGCAGCTTCCAGATTCTGGACACGTCTACATTCCATATTATGGACAGTTCCAACTTGGAAGTGCAGAATTTGGAAGCCTTCCACATTCTCGCTTACATCAGGTTAGACTTGGGGCAGCTTCCAGATTCTGGACACTTCCACATTCCATATTGTGGACAGTTCCGATATGGAAGTGCAGAATTTGGAAGCCTTCCATATTGCTGCCTGCTGAGTTGAAATGAGGAATTGCTTGTAGGTGAAAATATGGAATCTTCCACATTCTCACTTGTTAGCAGAGGTCAACTCGTTCACTTCCTGTGTCAACAGGAAGTCAGCCACTATAGTTTCTAAAGACGAGCTCGGCAACTACACAAACAGCGGCTCTACACTGGTGCTGTGGAAATTACATTTGAGAGAAGGTAAGTGTATGTGGGTGACCCCAAAAACCTCAAGGGGCAGTTATCCCTCAGGGAACCAAAATCAGTTCATGTTTATTTTTGTAAAACCTTTTTTTTGTTGGTTGAAAAAAAAAAAACAGCACTAGCAAGCTAATGCTAGCACATTAAATAAGATTTTGGAACCATGCGGTGTGCATCCACATTCTCACCTTTTACATTCCTTTTGTATCCCAGGAGGCACATTTCCCCCTGGCTGATTTTGACACAAGATGGTAAGTACACAAAGGATGTTTAACTGATATGTAAGCTGTGATGCAGTTTTTCATCCCCATACAATGTCCTCCCAATCACGCAGTGGGGCCAAAAACCAAATCCAAGCCAATGCGGAGCAGGAGCAAATGACCCTCCGCCTGAGTACACCTGCTGCGTTCCCTCACAGCAACGCCCCACTTCCCCGACCCCCACCGATGAAAGCCTGAAATTGCAGATGTCCCACGATAGTAAGCCGGGAGAAGGAAACCAGCCCAAGAAGGCCACAACGAAGTCAGATGAAGGAGGGTCAGAGAAAAATGTGGGTTAGGATTCTGTTCCGTTGGAGCTTTGTTCACTGTTCGCTTTTACTGTAGGTTTTCTGATGTGTTCTCTGATGTGTCCATATGTGGGCACGAGGCACAGGGTAGGTTTGGATGGATCTAGTTTTTGTTCTTGAGTATGTATGTAACTGTGCTGCTGCTCATGGGTGCCCACATTTCTTTGTATTTAAAGTGATGAGGACAAAGTGGGAGGTCTGTGTTTTTGACTTGTTGTCAGTGAATAAATTTTTTTTCTAAAGGTATGTGACTTGTTTTTAATTTCAGGGGTGGTTTAGGCCTGGGGCAGCTTCCAGATTCTGGACAATTCCACATTCCATATTGTGGACAGTTCTGATATGGAATTGCAGAATTTGGAAGCCTTCCACATTTTTGCTTAATGGTGGTATTTAGACTTGGGGCAGCTTCCAGATTCTGGACAATTCCATATTCTATATTATGGACATTTCCAACTTGGAAGTGCAGAATTTGGAAGCCTTCCACATTCTCACTTAACGGCAGTATTTAGGCTTGGGGCAGCTTCCAGATTCTGGACACTTCCAAATAGTCGAAAATGTGGAATCGCTCATAGGTTAAAATGAGGAACGTTCCATCTTCTCAACAGTTACTGTAGAAATCAAATTCAATCTTCCACATTCTCACCTTTGAACCTGTTGTGCACACCCACCATATGACAACTTCCTGAGTGTCTACAGGAAGTACTGTAGAGTGGAAAGGAGGAAGGCTGGTGGCTGTACAGTCCCATCGTGTTAAAAACGTATGTAAGTGTTTGTTTGTTGTAGAAAAAGCTGTTTGCCTGCTTTGGCGTGTTACATGCTGATTGAGTCAGATTGTGTGTTGTTTCTGTGAGAAATTGAGCGTTTTTTTAAGCTTTGGAAAGATGCTAATTAGCACGCTAATTAGCACGCTAATGCTAGTGTAACTTATGAGAATGTGGAAGCACACGGTTTGCTTCCATTTTTTCACCAGTCGTGCTTCCAAATTCTCCAACATTGTTGTTTTTCAGGACCAAGGGTGTGTGTCAGCCTGAGAACATGGTAAGTAGAGCCTCGCACCAGCTGTTTTTAGTTGCCTGCCTGCCTGCCTGCCTGCCTGCCTGCCTGTCTGTTTTCCATGTGTCTGTTTTCCATCCATCACCTGCAGCCAAGCTTTCCAAAGCTGTGTGCAATATGCTACAAGAGCTATTCAAGACTGAAGCAGCACCTGCAATGCATACACACTGTTCAGAACAGTGCCGAGCTGGCCCTGCTGATAAAGTATGGGAATGCCAGGTAAGGAGATGCATTGTCATATTTGCATGCATGCATGCATGTTTTGTCTTGTGCGTGTTTTGTCCACTGTCCCTTTGGAAAGTGTACCACTGGGGGGTTAGGCTTGGGGCAGCTGAAACTGTCCAGAATGTGGAAGATGGAACTCTCCAGAATTTGGAAGCTGGAACTGTCCAAATTCTGGAGAGTTCCATCTTCCACATTCTGGACAGTTTCAGCGTGGAAGTGCAAAATTTGCTTCCATATTTTTGCTTATAAGAATACTGAATGTGCCTCCTTCTCTTGCTTTCTGCAGAACTTCGGGGCCGTTGGACTGTCCAATGTGTTCCAGGCAACGCCTCGTGCGCCTGGACAAACACCTCCTGGATGGCCACCAACTCATGTCAGCTGCGGTAAGTTGAGCTGCCTCGACACCTGTGTCAAAACACTGGGTTGTCGGCGGTGGCATCATCTGACCAAATTCACCATTTTACTACGCAGGAACGAGAGCCAATAATGATAGAGGCGAGGAGGCTTGCCATCGCCCGGGAGTTTATGGTCCTCCGGGAAACCGACCCCTACCCGCCTATGGTCTCCACACTTGGGGCTCTCAGCGATCCAGGTAAAGCCCAGACGAGCTTAGGTTTAGGGAAGAGAATGAGTGTGTCAAAATCAGGCATGCGCTTTCTTCATTCTTCAGACGACGATGGAGCTATGGACCTGACCGTGGCATCCCCCGCGCCCAGCATGAGCAACAGTGCCCAGCAAGCCACCCAGGTGGTGCATCCGGACTCATCCGGACAGCCGGTCCAACCACCTACCCCTCTCAAGAGTACATGGCATATCAGCCTCGAGAAAGAGGACATGGAGGAAGAAGAGGGAGTAGAAGAGGAAGAAGAGGAAGCCATGGTGGAGGAAGAAGGCATAGACATGGCAGTAGCGGAAGAGGTGGAGATAGTGGAGGAAGAGGTGGAGGAGGAGGGGGCCACAGCAGTTGCGGAGGAGGAGCAGGAGCATGGTCCGACGACTTCGGCTCCGCCGTCCAGCCAGTCCAGTTGCCAGCATTACAGTTCCCAGACGAAGGATGGTAATCCATCATCCTGCGGCAACTGTAAATGCCTGGAACTGTTTAAGCGGGTGGAAGCACTGGAAGCCACCTTGAGGAAGATGACTGAGGAAGCTCCATCAGCAGCTAGGACTTCGTCAGCTTGGGCATCCTCCGACATTCAGTTGACGACAGCCGAGAAGCGCGCACGGCGGGAGCCGCTTCAAAAGACCCCCGATTCTGCCCTCAAAGGAGATCAAGTGCTGAAACGCGGGAGGAAGGGGACGCTGTATGGTAAGTGTGCCTTTGATTGTTGGTCTGTCAGACTTAGGTCAGCTTCCAGATTCTGGATGATTCCACCCTTCCACCTTCTCACTTACTGCCGGATTAGGCTTGGGGCAACTTCCAGCTTTTGGACAGTTCCGACGTGGAAGTGCAGAATCTGGAAGCCTTCCACATTCCCGCTTATTACTATTCTTTGTCTGTCCTGTGCTCTGCACCCCCCCCCCCCCCCCATCCCTCACAGAAAAGGCCATCGATGACCTGCAAGAGTTCAAATTGGCAGGCCGGAAGGGCCGGAAAGCAATCGACAATGCAAAGCAGGTCGCTACACATTGCTTCCGGTTCTGTTATTACATGGTCGGTAGCCTGCCTGAAAGCGCCACAAAGCACGACTTGCGATTTCTTGTCCGGATGGACAAGCTCAGGAAGTAAGTGTGTGTCATGTCATGATGCTGTATAAAGCCCTTTGAGACAAACTGTCTCTGAAAATGGGCTATACAAATAAAAGTGCCTGTCGGTCACACCTCTCTTGCGCTGTCCTTCACAGATACCCAAATTACCTGAAGAACAAGGGATATATGCCAACCACGATTCGGAACATGATGCTAAATATCGTCAGCCTCTACAAACATGTCAAAAATGTTTTCTTGGAAGAGAGCAGACTGAAGGTGGAAGACGTTGAGCGTGTACTGTATGAGCTGACCAGGCTCCAAGCTGAGATCAGAAGGGATGTTGTCATCCAGCAACAGCGGGTCAAGCGGCAAAAGACCAGTTAGTTCTTTTATCAAGTGTCAACATTCCACATTCCCTTCGCGTGGTGGGCTGATGCTCCATCTCTCTTCTCTTCTTCACAGACAACCAACTTGATTCAGAGCAGGAACTAAGCTTCCTTTATGCCGCCAAGAGACAGATCCCCATGCTGATGGGTAAGACGCCTAACTGTCCTGGGTTAGGGATCTCTCTGTTGCTCTCGAGATAAACTGTTTGTGAAAACAGGCTATACAAAATAAAGTTGCCTTGCCTTGCCTTTTTAGATGCCTTAGACAAAGATGGGTCCCAAAAGAACACACACTCTACTCTCATGGGTTACTTGATGGGTTACCTATGTATAATCAGTGGCCACCGGTCAGTGGTGCTGACAAACATGACAAAGGAGCATGTGGCCAATGCAGATCAGTGGAATAATGGCACAAGATTCCAGGTCTTGGTGAGTAGTCCTTCTTTCAATGTTCTCACTTATTGTCGGTTTAGGCCTGGGGCAGCTTCCAGATTCTGGACACTTCCAACTTGGAAGGGCAGAATCTGGAAGGCTTCCGCCTTCTCACTTACCGTCAGTGTTAGACTTGGGGCAGCTTCCAGATTCTGGATGATTCCATCCTTCCACATTCTCGCTTAACTGCCGTATTTAGGCTTGGGGCAGCTTCCAGATTCTGGACAGTTCTGACTTGGAAGCATACCAAATTATAACTCTTCCCTCTCCCTCTCACTGACAGGTGGATGAGCACAAGACCGTCAAGACTTTTGGACAGGCGTCACTGGTGCTCAATTGCGTGGAATTCAGCTGGCTTCGCTGGTTCCACGACGGAAAATGCTGCTCCAGAGGAAAGGACAGTGGCTATATCTTTCACACGTTCCAGGGGTGCAGGTTAACCAAACCGTCAAACTTCCTCCATCTTGCATGGACTGACGCCGGGCTCAATGGCCCCGTCAGTTTTAACTTGATCCGCAGCAGCGTGGCCACTCAGGCTGAGCGGCACTTGTCGGAGACGGAGAGGAGGAAGGTAGCGCGGGCAATGTGTCATGACCCCACCACTGCAGAAAAGTTTTATGTGGCGCTCCCCACCAGAGAGTTGGCTTATGAACATCGCAGGCTACGGATGAAGGCGCTCATGTGTGAGAAACGTAAAGCCAAGGCAAAGCGCAAATCCAAAGTCTGCGATGAACAAGAGGCAAGCTCTTCCCTCTCCTCCGAGAGCAGTGAAGACGGGGACGAGCCTGTGTATGATGACGAGCCTGAATCCAGCTCGCTCAGCTCATCCTCTTCCGAAGAGCTGTCGATAAGGAGCCAGCGTCGTCCCCGGCTCAAGAGGAAGCTCTTTGGCCCTGTCCCCTCTACCTCTCCCAAGACAGTAGCTGCAGCCACACCCTCCACAATACAAGTGACGCTCCAAAGGGTTGACGACAACAACAACCAACAATGCCTCAAAGAAGTCAGCATTGTCTTGAACATGCCAAGAGAAAGCAACGGGAGGACACCTCTCCATCAGCTCGAGGCCACCGATGGAGTCCTGACCACCCCGTTCAAGATGAGGCCCCCTGAGGCTTCTCCTTCCTACTTAGGAGAAACCGAGGCTGCTGAGGCCGAAGCTGCTGAAGCCGCAGAGGCAGAAGATGCTGAAGGCGAAGATGCCGAAATAGCTGAGGCTGAAGGTGCAGAGGCCACTGAGGCCAAAGCCTCAGAGGCTGAGGCAGCAGAGGCCACTGAGGCCGAAACCTCAGAGGCTGAGGCAGCAGAGGCCAAGGCCAAGGCTGATGTCATAGAGACCGCTGAGGCTGAGGTCGCAGAGGCCGAGGCCACAGAGGCAGCAGAGGCCGAAGCCAAAGAGGCTGAAGAGGCCAAAGTTGTGGGCCGCAGCCGAGGCCGCAGAGGCAGAGGCCGTGGCCGAGGTTGAGGTCGCTGAGGCCGTTGAGGCCAGCAAAGCCAAGGCTGCCATGGCCAATTGAAAGAAGTTCAGTGTTTGTTTTTTGAAATATAAGTTACCAAATGTACTTTGCTGGGAAGAATTATGTACAGTGATTTTCTTTTTTTTTTCTGTTGACACTATGTTAATAAATTAGAGAATATAAGAACCATTTCAGTTTAATTATTATCATGACTTTCATTTTTCATTATGTCATGGTTGGGAGAACGCCTGTACTGCTTTTCTGCAAGTATAATAAAGCTTTTTTCTGCCAACTGCACATGTGTGTTGGTTCCAGTTATTAGACTTGGGGCATCTTCCAGATTCTGGACACTTCCAACTTGTAAGGGCAGAAGTTGGAAGCCTTCCACATTCTCGCTTAACGGTAGTATTTAGGCTTGGGGCAGCTTCCGGATTCTGGACACTTATAACTTGTAAAGGCAGAAGTTGGAAGCCTTCCACATTCTCGCTTAACGGTAGTATTTAGGCTTGGGGCAGCTTCCGGATTCTGGACACTTATAACTTGTAAAGGCAGAAGTTGGAAGCCTTCCACATTCTCGCTTAACGGTAGTATTTAGGCTTGGGGCAGCTTCCGGATTCTGGACAGTTCCAACTTGGAAGTGCAGAATTTGGACTTCCATATTCTCACCTGTCGAGTTGAAATGCAGAATCGCTTGTAGGTGAAAATGTGGAATCTTCCACATTTTCACTTATTAGCAGAGGTCAGCTATTTCACTTCCTGTGTCAACAGGAAATTGAAAAAAAAAAACGTGGTGTAAACGGGCTGGGCAACTGCACACAAGGAACCGTTTTCTTCATTGGCAGAGTTGAAATTGCAGTTGAAACAACACACAGGTGAGTGGGTATCAGCCGCAAGTCATGTTGTCTCTCCTGAGACCCAAGATGTGGCGTGTTTATTTTGTTTGGCTTTGAATATTGCCTGCATTCGAAATGGCGCTAATTGGCAAGCTAATGGTAGCAAAACTGATGGAAGCAAACCTTATGCTTCCAAGTTCACACCTATTACCTATATTTTTCAGTTCGTGGCTGGTGCATCGCCTGTGATTGCGTTTCCACCCGAGATGGTGAGTAGATAAGATTTATTGTGGGATATCTCTGATGCAGTTTGTTCATTTCCTTCAACTCTTTTCCACCCACACACAGCCCAAGTTGAGATCCAAAGTTTTTTGCGAGATCCCAAAGCGAGAATGGGGGGTGCCTCGGCGATTGCGGCGCAAGGGGCCCTCTGCCCAACCTGTGGCTTGTGTGGACCCATGCCAAAGATGGGGAATCTCCGTCCGAGGTGCAGAGAATGAGTAAGACAGAGACTTCCCTTTTATTTCGCCTTGCCCCTCTGAGGTGGCCACCTAAGTTTGCTAACTCTTTTCCTTATCTCTCTCCAGGGTCAACATCAGTGAGGTGCAGGGGGGCGGTTTGAATGTTGTCGTGCACAGCCCAGGCACTAGTCCCGACCCCAAAGTCCAGTCACCGCCTCAGCCTCCTGCTGAGGATTCTCCAGATGTCGGCAACAATCCGCCGAGCGCCGGGCAGCCTGAACTTCTTTTGAACACAAGTGCCAATGGGGACTTGGCCACCAATCCCCCAGTCGTACAGGGGTTGGACCCCCGAGTATCCATCTGGACAGTGGTGTGCACTTTTGACATTGAAATGAAGTGCAGTTTGAGTGATGTATGATATCATCCCATGTTGTACTATAGAGGGAATGCTGTCCACCACTTTGTGATGACATAAAGGTTGACCAAAAAATTCCAGATTCTCAATGATTCTGTCCTTCCACGTTGTCACTTACTGTCTGTTTAGTCTTGGGGCAGCTTCCGGATTCTGGACACTTTCAACTTATAAAGGCAGAAGTTGGAAGCCTTCCACATTCTCACTTACTATCTGTTTAGTCTTGGGGAAGCTTCAGGATTCTGGACGATTCCGTCCTTCCACATTCTCGCTTACCATTGGGTTAGGCATGGGGCTGCTTCCAGATTCTGGACAGTTCTGACTTGGAAGTGCAGAATTTGGAAGCCTTCCATATTCCTGCCTGTTGAGTTGAAATGAAGAATCGCTTGTAGGTGAAAATATGGAATCTTCCACATTCCACTTACTTACATAGGTCAACTCGTCACTTCCTGTGTCAACAGGAAGTCGGCCATTATAGTGGTAAAGACGAACTCAGCAGCTACACAAAGCTTTTCGCTGGTGCTGTTGAAATTACATTTGAGAGAAGGTAAGTGTGTGTGGGTGACCCCAAAAACCTCAAGTGGCAGTTATCCCTCAGGGAACCAAAATCAGGTCATGTTTATTTCTGTAAAATCTTATTTTTTGTTGGCGGAAAAAACGGTGCTAGCGAGCTAATGCTAGCACATTAAATTGGATTTTGGAACCATGCGGTCTGCTTCCACATTCTCACCTTTTACATTCCTTTTGTATCCCAGGAGGCACATCTCCCCCTGGCTGATTTTGACACAAGATGGTAAGTACACAAGGATGTTTAACTGATATGTAAGCTGTGATGCAGTGTTTCATCCCCATACAATGTCCCCCAAACCACGCAGTCGGGCCAACAACCAAATCCAAGCCAAGGTGGAGCAGGAGCAAACAACCCTCCGCCTGAGTTAACCTCCTGCGTTCCCTCACTGGAACGCACCACTTCCCAGACGCCCACTGATGAAATCCCGAAATTGCGGATGTCCCAGGATAGTAAGCCAGGAGAAGAAAACGACAAGAAGAAGGCCGCAACGAAGTCAGATGAAGGAGGGTCAGAGAAAAATGTGGGTTAGGATTCTGTTCCTTTGGAGCTTTGTTCACTGTTCACTTTTACTGTAGGTTCTCTGATGTGTCAATGGAAGGAACATGTTGCAAGCAAATAAATGTTTTTGCTAAAGGTATCTGACTTGTCCTTGGTTTCGGCTTGGGGCAGCTTCCAGATTCTGGACAGTTCCACATTCCATATTGTGGGCGGTTCCAGCTTCCACATTCTCGCCAGTGAAAGTTAGACTTGGGGCAGCTTCCAGATTTCGGACACTTCCACATTCCATATTGTTGACAGTTCTGATATGGAAGTGCAGAATTTGGAAGCCTTCCACATTCTCACTTGCCATTGGGTTAGACTTGGGGCAGCTTCCAGATTCTGGACACTTCCACATTCCATATTGTGGACAGTTCCAACTTGGAAGTGCAGAATTTGGAAGCCCCCCAAAGAGTCAAAATGTGGAATTGCTTGTAGGCGAAAATGTGGAATTGTCCACGTTCTCACCTGTTACCAAAGGGGGTCAACTTTTTCACTTCCTGTGTCAACAGGAAGTACTGTAAACAAGTGGGGAAAAGAATATCAGTAGCCGGATGAGACGCGCTAAGGGAAAGTAATCGCCGGTGCTGTGTGCGGAGCAGCAAAAGACACAGGTTAGTTACTATTGGTCTCACTGACACCCTGGCTTTGGTTACCCAACATGTGGTGCATTTATTCATGTGGCTATGATTTTGGCTGATGTTAGCGAAGATACTAATTAGCATGCTAATGCTAGTGCAACTGATCAGAATTCAGAAGCAAATAGAATGCTTCCATATTCACACTTTTTTCATTCTTTTTTGAGGTGGTGCAGGACCTGGAAGCTTCTGCTGTGTGTGAGATGTTCAAGGTGAGTAGACAAGGATGGCAAATTGATTATATGCTAGGTCTGGGGCAGCTTTTCATGCCATTGGCCTATCTTCTCCATACACAGTTGGAAGATATATCTCGATCCAGCAGCTCATCCAGCAAACCATCAAGCACGGACGATGGCATCTGTGAAACCAACAGCACATACCTCTCAGACCAACAAAGCGAGGGCGATTGGGTCCCCCCCAACCCGTTCCCAAACCTATTCACCCCTCGGGTCCTAGGCTCTCCTCCTGGAGTCCTCAACCCACCTTCCACCCCGCCAGTTGCCCCAACCATGGCGTCGGTTCCCCCATGGAAGAGGAGCAGT
Source organism: Nibea coibor (assembly GCA_023373845.1). Lineage (NCBI taxonomy): Eukaryota > Metazoa > Chordata > Actinopteri > Sciaenidae > Nibea > Nibea coibor. Next base: position 68,068 of record CM041739.1, on the reverse strand, counting down.
TTGGTGTCTGAACAACCCAAAGAATCAGAGCCAGAGTCAGGCTGCTGCTTCAAATTTCCCAGTCTCAGGGCAATCTGGTGCTGTAATGTGTGTCATCATGACTAATTAAAATAAAGTTGATGTTTGACTTGTATGACTCTGTTGTTCTTATTCAATAATCTTTGCTTGGTTTTAGAGGTGGGGCAGCTTCCAGATCATGGACAATTTCATAATCTGAACAATTCCACAATATGGACAGTTCAACTTCCACATTCTCGCCATTGGGGAGGCTCAGCTTCCAGATTCTGGACACTTCCACATTCCATATTGTGGACAGTTCTGATATGTAAGTGCAGAATTTGGAAGCCTTCCACATTCTCACTTACCTTCGGAGAGCTTCCAGATTCTGGACAATTCCACATTCCATATTGTGGACAGTTGTAGCTTCCACATTCTCGTCAGTAAAAGAGTTAGACTTGGGGCAGCTTCCAGATTCTGGACACTTGCACATTCCATAATATGGACAGTTCCAACTTGGAAGTGCAGAATTTGGAAGCCTTCCACATTCTCACTTACGTTCGGAGAGCTTCCAGATTCTGGACACTTGCACATTCCATAATATGGACAGTTCTGATATGGAAGTGCAGAATTTGGAAGCCTTCCACATTCTCGCTTGCCATCGGGTTAGACTTGGGGCAGCTTCCAGATTCTGGACACTTGCACATTCCATATTGTGGACAGTTCCAACTTGGAAGTGCAGAATTTGGAAGCCTTCCACATTCTCGCTTGCCATCGGGTTAGACTTGGGGCAGCTTCCAGATTCTGGACACTTGCACATTCCATAATATGGACAGTTCTGATATGGAAGTGCAGAATTTGGAAGCCTTCCACATTCTCACTTGCCATGGGGCAGCTTCCAGATTCTGGATACTTCCACATTCCATAATATGGACAGTTCCAACTTGGAAGTGCAGAATTTGGAAGTTGGAAGCATAGGCAGATTTTGGAAGCACAGATAGTTTATGAAAGTATAGCTATATATGGGCACTTTTAACCACATTTCCCGAAGCAAAAGTCACACACGGTTGGTTTTGGTGTGAATTGAACCATTGATTGAAATCTCTTCCTGCTGAGCGAAGAGGCACTGAAAGCAGGCCAGTGGGAAATGGCTGCCTTATTTTAAGTAATGTTTTTCAGGGACCTTTTGAAGTTAGTCCACTTCCCAACACCGTAGAGGCTTGGGGGTGGCGTCATTGGAACGGGCATGGCTGAAAATGGGGGGGTGGAGATGACCCACTTGTCGATCGGACGCTTCTGGGCCCTTGAAGGGCCACGGGAGTGAAAATGAGTGGCATGTGTCTGAAATGTGGAATCTTAATGGCAAGTGTCTGAAATGTGGAATCTTCCATAAAGTGCCTATTGCGTCCATGCGCCACCTGGGGTGGGAGAGAGGTTAGGTTTAGGATCGAGGGTGGGGGGTGGGTAAAGGTGGGGGTTAGGTTTAGGCACATAGGGTGGGTAGTGGTTGGGGTTAGGGTCAGAGATGGGGGGTGGGTAAAGGTTAGGTTCAGGGAGGGGGTGGGAGGAATGAAAGTCAGGGTCCAGATGCAGAGAAGGGGTGTGGGGGTCAAGGTAAGGTAGCCAGGAAGGAGGGTGGTGGGATGTGGAAGAAGGGAGGGGTGAAGAAGGGAAAACTGGGAGAGGAAGAGGATGCAAGCTCTGGTTCAGGTTGGGGGAGGAAGTGGTGGTTGGTCTGGATCCTGAAGGCTGAAATGAGAGCAGAGAGTTAGTGGCGGAGCGAGTGGGAGCGAGAGAGGCCAGGGTTGTGGTTTTGATGTGACGGAGGAAACGTTTGGAGTAGCCTCTGGACCTGAGTGTATGGAAAAGGGTGCTGGTGGCTTCATGGAAGTCCTGGATGTCTGTGCGGATGCGGTGGAAACGGATCAATTGAGATTTGATAATGCCCTTGAAGGTGTGTTTCGGATGGTAACTGGATTTATGTAGTAATGCATGGGTGTCTGTAGGTTTAAAAAAAACTTTGGTATGTAGTATTTTATGTGTCTGATTGATGGGTTTGAAAAAAATTGTGGTGTCCAAAAAATTAATTTGTATATTGCTGATTTCGTGTTTGACTGTGATGGAAGGATGATGGTTATTTAAAATGTTAATGAATCCTGTAAATGTGGAGGGGTCATGAGGCCATATACCAAATATATCATCGAGATACCTGAGATACAGTGTAGGTTTCAGGGGGCATTTGTCCAAGGCTTCTCGCTCCCACTCGCTCATGTAGAGGTTGGCATAGGACGGGGCGAATCTCTGGCCCATGGCTGTCCCACTGACCTGTAAGTAAAACTGGTTGTTGAAAAAGAAATCATTATTAGTTAAACAGAGTTCAATAAGTTGTAGTAGTTCTGAGTCCGGTCTGTTTGGGTCAGGGTGTTTTTGGAAAATATTTTTGAGTGTGTGGAGTCCTAATTGAGTATTAATGTTGGTATAAAGGCTGTCGATGTCTATTGTGAAAAGGTGTGCTGATTGTGGGACAGTCATGGCCCGGATTTTCTCGAGGAAGTGATATGTATCTTTGATATAGCTTGCATGTAAGGTGGAGAGGGGCCCTAAAAAATGATCAATATACTGCGAGACGTGGTAAGTAGCACTGTTGCAGTCCGAGACTATGGGTCTACCAGGAGGAACTTCAAAGGGAGTGGTCCAGGTTTGTGGTTTTTTATGGATTTTAGGTAAGAGATAAAAGTACCGTGGTCGTGGATTATCCGGTCCGAATAAGAAGTCTTTTTGTTTGGCTGTGATGTAATGTTTATGGTAGAGAGTTTGTATAATGTTACGTAGCTGTTTCTGGGTGTGATGTTGAATGGAATTGTCTATTTTTTTGTAGTGTGTGGGGTTGTCTAATTGTCTATTGGCTTCCGTGAGGTATTGATGGCGATCCATGATGACTATTTTGCAGCCCTTGTCTGCAGGTTTGATAATGATGTTTGGATTCTGTTGGAGATGCTTTAGGGCCTTGCGCTCTTCCCCCGTCAGGTTGTCTACAATATCTGGCGGGGGTCGATAGCGTTGCAGGGCCCGTGTGTTAGTGGTGATGAGTTTATGTAGGTGAGGATGAATCTGGTCTCGCGGTGGTTCCCAGTGTGAAGGGAGGGTGAAAGTGGTCTGTTTATTGTTATTGTTAGGAGGGTTAGGGTTAGGGTTGGGTTAGGGTTGGGGTTATGGGTTTCTGTTTGGAACTGTTTTGCACGGGCCTACTAGGATTGCGTGGATGGCAGTGGTTAAAAATTGAGTTATGGAGAAGTAGGGAGGAGGGGAAGGGAGGAAAAGAGGGTATAGGGAGAAGGGGGAGGGGATATATGTTTGTGGAGGGGGGGGGGGGGTTTTGGAGTGTAGGGGGTGCGTTAAAATTGGTGGCGGTGCCACCAAGTGGGAAGATTAAAATTGATGGGGGTGCCATCAAGGAGGGAGGTTAAAATTGGTGGCGGTGCCACCAAGGGAGAATGTGTTTAAAATTGGTGGCGGTGCCACCAAGGGTGTGTGTATATGAAGGGTATGGGGGAGGGAGGGGCAGAGGTGGGGAGGGAAGGGGGGAAGGGGGAAAGGGAGGAAAAAGAAAAAAATGTTTTTTTATTGAAAAAAGGGGGGTTGTATATGAACCGGTTGGAGTCCAGATTTGTTTGTAACCGATTCAGGGTATAAGGTACCTGCGTCCCAGTGGGGAATCGAACCCCCGCTGCCCAGGTGGCAGTCCTAGTGGTGATCCCCCAGGCCACGAACGTTGTGGATGATGGAGTAGGAGGGGGACTTAAGTCTTTTTTGTTAAAGAAGTCAATATGAAAAAACAATTAAAAAAGTCACACCAAACTAAGTATATATAAAAAAACGATAAGTGCTTCAATTAAAAGTGTTTAAAAAGTCACGCCAAACTCATATATGTAAAAAATAAATAAGTGAGTGCTCTAATTAAAAGTGGTTAAAAGGTGTTATATACAGCATGCAATAGAGTCAAGTTCCTCTCTACTCGGTTTCCGTCCGGGTCGGGGTTTGAACCAGGGCTTGCTGACTGGGAGTCCCTGGACATTTCCTCTGTGCCAACAGAGCTTTGTGGGTTGTGTGGGGGAAAGTCCTAAGTGTAAAAAAAAAAAAAAAAAAAAAAAAAAAAAAAAAAAAAAAAGAGGGGGGGAAAAGAAAGAAATGAAAAATGAAAAATAAAAATAAGTGTAAATAAATTAAAATAAATTAATATGTAAATATAAATAAGAGGGAGATAAAGGGGAGGGGGGGGGGGGTTATTTGGGTTGAAGGTAAGTGATGGGGGCAGGTTAACTCTGGGAGGGAGGGTGAAATTATTGTTGTTGTGTGTTATTTTAGTTATTGAGTCCGTGTGGGGTGGTTGTGTTTACTTTATGGATCCAAATTCTTTCAGCTCTTTTTCTTTGTTTTGTTGTCCAGTGGTCATTATGTTGAAGTCCGGATATTGTGAGATGGGTGGAGGGGTGTGTTTGAAAATGTTGGACCAGGGGGGTAGTTAATTGTCCTTTGTCGATATTGTAAAGATGTTGGGATAAGCGGGTGTGAATGGAGTGTTTGGTTTCACCTATATAATGTTTATTGCAAAGGGTGCATGTGATAATGTATACTGTGTTTGTAGTGTTGATGGAGAAATGGCCTATAATGGGAAAATCTGTTTTAGTGTGAGTATTATGAATGATTTTGCGTTGTTTGTAGTGTTGGTTATTTGGGAGGGGTAAGGTGGATGTGTGATCTGAGAATTTTGATTTAACTAGGAGGTTTTGTAGGTTTTTATGTTTTCTGTATGCTGAGATTATTTTGTATCGTGAGAAGGCCGGGTGTTGTAAGTGGAGATTTGTAAAATGATTTTTGATGATTTGTTGAAGTCCTGATGATTGGTGTGAGAAAGTGGAGGCGAAGGGGATGAGGTGTATGGGTGAGGTAAAAGTGGAGGTGTGGGAACCTGGATTCTGGTTTTGAGGGTTTGATTGATGAGGAGGGGGTGTTTGATGGTTAGGGTTAGGACAAGGGAGGGGGTAGGGTTTAGGAAAGGGGGGTAGGAGATGGTTAGGGTTAGAGAGGGGGGAAGGGGGTAGGGTTAGAAAAAGGAGAAGGATTAGGGCTGGGAGGAAGGGGTAGGGGGTGGTTAGGGTTAGGGAAGGAAGAAGAGTTGGGAGAGGTTGAGGGGTTAGGGTTAGGAAGAGGGAAAAGGAGGGGGTTAGGGTTGGGGAAAGGGGAGGGGTTGGGGTTGGGATAAGGAAAGGGGTTAGGTTTAGGAAGAGGGGAGAGGAGCTGGTTAGGGTTAGGGAGGGGGGAAGGGTTGGGGTTAGGAGTAAAGGAGGGGTTAGGATTAGGAAGAGGGGGTAGGGTTGGGTTAGGGTTAAGGGAGGGAGAGGGATTAGGGGAAGGAGAGGGGTTAGGGTTAGGAAGAGGGGGTTGGAAGGGGTTGGGGTTAGGGAAGGGAGAGGGGTTGGGGTTAGGGTTAGGGGTTGGGAAATGGTTAGGGTCAGGAATGGGGAAGGGGTTGGGAAGAGGGGAGTGGTTAGGTTTAGGGAAAAGGGAGGGAGTGAGGTTCGGAAAAGGAGAGGGATAGTTAGGGTCAGGGACGGGGGAAGGGGGAGGATACAAACCTTGGTTCAGGTAGGGGGAGGGGGGTTGGGGGTTGGGACCAGAAGGTTGTTGGGTTGGTTTAGTTTGTTGAAGAGGATTGGTGGGGGGTGGAGTGGGGAAAGAGCGAGTGGGAGCGAGAGAGGCCAGAGTACTGTTTTTTATTGTGCGTAAGAATCTTTTGGAGTATCCTCTGGATGTCAAGCTGTTAAAAAGGGTTTTGGTGGCAGTGTGAAAGTCCTGAATATTGGAGCAAATACGGAGAAAGCGGATGAGTTGTGATTTTATTATTCCTTTGAATGTGTGTTTTGGGTGGTAACTTGATTTATGGAGAAGGGCGTGAGTGTCTGTGGGTTTGAAATAGACTTTAGTTTGAAGTATTTTGTTATTATTGTTGGGGGGGCTGAAAAAGGTAGTGGTGTCCAGGAAGTTTATTTCTTGTGTGTTTGTGGTGTATTTGACGGAAATGGAGGAGTGGTGGTTATTGAGGATCTCTATGAATTCTGTGAATTGTGAAATGGGGTGAGTCCAGATACCAAATATGTCGTCTAGAAATCTGAGGTAAATGATGGGTTGTAGGGGACATTTTTGAAGGGCTTCTCGCTCCCACTCGCTCATATACAGGTTTGCATATGAAGGTGCGAACCTTTGTCCCATGGCTGTTCCATGTATTTGTAAATAAAACTGGTTGTTGAAAAGGAAATCGTTATTTTTGAGACAGAGTTCAATGAGGTTTAATAGTTGTGAATCCGGGCGGGTGGGGTCTGGGTTATTGTTAAAAATGGTGCGTATGGTTTGAAGTCCAAGGTCTGTGTTTATGTTAGTGTATAGATTGTTGATATCTATTGTGAACAGGACGGATTGTGGGGGAACTGAGATTGAGCGGATTTTTTCGATGAAATGATAAGTGTCTTTTATGTAACTCGGATGTTGTGTGGAAAGGGGGCCTAGGAAATGATCGATGTATTGGGCTATGTGGTATGTGGAGCTATTGCAGTCTGAAACTATTGGTCTGCCGGGAGGAACTGCAAAGGGAATGGTCCATGTGTGTGGTTCTTTATGTATTTTGGGGAGAAGGTAGAAATATCGGGGGCGTGGGTGGTCTGGTCCTGAGAGGTAGTTTTTTTGTTTTGCGTTTATGTATTTTTTATGGTAAAGTTCCTGTATTATTGTTCTAACTTTTTGTTGTGTTTGCGGTTGGATTGTTTCTTGTAATTTTTTGTAATAGGTGGTGTTGTTAAGTTGATTATTAGCTTCAAAAAGGTACTGGTGGCGGTCCATGATAACTATTTTAGATCCTTTATCTGCAGGTTTGAAAATGATATTAGGATTTTTATTGAGTTCCAAAAGGGCCCTACGTTCCGGCCCCGACAGATTATCTGGGGTATCCCTTCGGGGCCGGAAGCGTTGTAGGGCCCTTGTGTTTTGATGAATGAACTGATTGGTGAGGGGGTGGAGTTGGTCGGATGGGGGTTCCCAATGAGAGGGGTGGGTGAACAGTGTAGGTTGTGTGGTAGTTTTATTGTGGAAATAGTCTGTGATTTTGATCCGTCTATGGAATTGGTGTAGATCCCTTTGCAGTTCCTCCCGGTCTAGGTTTGTGGGTCGTGGAATGAAAGATAGTCCTTTTTCGAGCAGATTTTGTTGTGGTGTGGAGGGTGTGAAGAGGGTTGCCAGGTTGAGGATGATTGATGGGGAGTTCCAGTCTAGGTTCTGTGGGGTGTGTGATTGTTTGTCCGGGTTGACTTCTGGTGTTAATGTAAATTTAGTTGTTGCATCCAGTTTTGGAAGATTGTTTTGGCTGTGGTGGGGGTCCAGTGTATGTTATCTTTTTCTGTGTGGAAGGTGTCATGGGGTATTTCAAAAAGGATGGGGAAGTTTGTGGTCATGATGTTATTGATTAATGTGAGATTACTTTTTTGGGTGGGGGTGAGATTTGGTGAAAAGTTGATGATTGGAAAATAGATGTCTGCGTTTGGAAATGTGAATTTGGCCTGCCGGAAGAGGGATTTTAGCTGTTTGGTTGTGGTCTGTCTGGGGTCTTGATCTTTATTGTTTAGTCCTATGGAGAAGATGACGATTTTGACGTGCGGATTGGTTATTGTTTTTTCGATGATTTTGAGGAAGTGATATGAGTTGGCGCCGGGGTAGCTGTCAAGTTGAATTTGAGGGTTGGTGTGTCCGGGGATGCGATTGATGTTTGAGTCTCCTAAAATAATTACGGGTCTACGGGGTTTGAAGAACCAGTCTTGTATTTTACGGGTGGGGCGTGCAATGTGGTAATTGGGTCTGAAGAAGGTTGTTGGGGTGGGTGTGTTGGTGGTTGGGGTTGTGTTGGTGTGTTCTTGAATTTTTTGTGTGGGGGAGGTAATGGAGGTGTTTGTTGGGGTACGGTTGAGTTTCAGTGACAGATCTGCAATGGAAAGGTCTAGTAAATGTGTTTCAGGGTTTGAAGTGGAAGGTTGCTGTGGTGAGAAGGGAAGTGCGTGAGATATGGATGAGTCCTGGGGGTTTAGATTAGCATTGAGAGGGTAGGGGAGGGGGGTGGGTTGGGGAGAGAGTGGGGCCGCAGTTTCTGGGGGAGATGGAATGGTTTCTGGGGGGGGCGGGGAGGTGAGTGTGTTGTGTTCCGTGTTGCTAAGAGAGGGCTCAGATTGGGTTTTCTTTAGGTTTTGGTTAACCTTCAGGGCCCCTTTCATCATTTTTGCCGGCTCTCTTGTTTTTGGGGATTTTTGTGGAGATTTGTTCTGTTCTTTTTCCAGGGTTTTCCGGGCGGTGGTCTTGGTGCTTTCAGTCTGGGAAGGGTAGAAGGAGATGGTGTCGGCTGTATGGACAGAAACATTTGAATGGTTATTGAGGGAAATGGTTTGTAATGTGTGGTTTTGGGGTGAGTGTGTAGGGGGGTGGTGGATTTGGGCTGTAATCGTTTTGCAAGATTTAGGGGGATTTTTACCTGGGGGAGTAGGGGGAAGGATAGGGGAAATGGGGGCGTGTGTGGTAGTTGTAGGTAGGGGTCCCCAGGTGACTTTGCGGGGTTTTGGTGGGAGTGAAAGTGGGGTGGAGGTTGTGGGGTTTTGGGGCGTATTGTCCAGGTCTATGGGGTCCGGTTTTTCTTGTTCATGTAGGGTTAGTGGAGGTCGAATGGGGCCTGTTCGAGTTGGTTTGGTGATGGGGAGGGTGGTTTTATAGATGGGATATGGTGGAGGAAGGGAAGCAGATTGTGGTTTACTGGGGTTGGTTTGAGGTGTTGTTTGTGTGCCTGTATGTGAGTGTTTTGGAGGTTGATCAAGTGTGGAGGAGTGATGCTGTTTTATTTCTTCTGTCATGGTGGTTCGGGGGCCTAGGTAGAGGGAGAGTGCTTTAGGGGCGGCTGGTTTGGGGAGAGGGGGATAGTTTTCTTCTTGGATGGTTGGCAGAGTGGCAGGTTGTGTATGGTTGTGGACTGGTTGTGGGGTTGTAGGTGTTGGTTGTACTATTGTTTTTATTGTTGTAATGGTGTCCTGAGTTAACCTGTCCCCGTACCTTTTCCGGGCCCAACCAGTGGCTATTTGTAGGGCTAGGGGATTGAATGTTGTGGGATTGATTGTGGCTATGACGGTTGTGTAATGTTCTTGTAAAATGGAAATGGTGTTTATCATCCAGTTTGTTGTGTTATGGTGTATTTTGTTTTTGGTTTCAGGGTTGGGTGCTGATGGTTTAATGAAATCTGTGAGTCTGTGTATTTGCCGTAGCATTCCGGGTGGAAAGGTGCCGGTGGTGGTAGCTTTGTCCATAATATTCTTGTGATGAATGGCTTGTATTAACTTGAAATATTGTTTGCTTGTAGTTCTGGTTTCTGGATCTGGGGGTTGGGTGAGAGCGGTTGCATAAGTGTGATGTGTGTGGTTGTGATTGAATCTAGTTGCTGGTTGTGTGGGGAGTGACATTAGTGGTTGAGGCCTATTATTTCTAAAAGTGGGTGTATGAGTAGGTGTGGGTGCGTGTCTGTGTGTGTATGTGTGTGGGGAGCCATTTTGAGCTCTGCTACCGGGTGTAGCCCCCGCTTTAAAAAATGATGAATACATTAGTGTGGAGGGCTCTTACCTTTTTATGATGATGGTCTTGGTGGGGAATCGAACTCGGGTATTCTGGGTGATGATCCTGTAGTTGAACCTTTAGTCCATGAGAGCAGTCAGGAAAGGGGTCTTTTATTGCTTGTTTTGAGTTGATGCGATGAGGTTTGTCCTTGTAGATTTGAAGATGATGAAAATGGAGTACCGGAGCCTGGAGTGAGAGTCTTTATTGTTGGTTTTGGAGTTGGAGAATTGAGAAGTTGTTGTTTTTGTGATGGTCCTGGTGGGGAATCGAACTCGGGGATTCCGAGTGAAGGTCCAGTTGGTTAACCTTTAGTCCACCAGTGGAGTTGGGAAGAAGGTCTTTTATTACTTGCTTTGAATTGTAGTGGTCGATGAGGTGAGGTTTATTTGAAGAAGATGGAGATGGAGTAACGGATCCTGAGATGGAAGTCTTTATTGTTGGTTTTGAAGGTGGAGAACTGAAGGGTTGTTCGTCTTGTGAGGATCTGATGAATGTCCAGGCGGAATAGTTGAGGTGGTAGCCGTTTTTATGGTTTAAAAGGAAGGTTCAGTTAAAAAGAGCCGGTTAAAAAAGAGAGTTCGTTCTTTTTCCAAAAAAAGGGGGGGGGGGGGGGGGGGGGGCCTGGTTGCCCGTGTTGGGCTGGTAGAGCCCTCCACGAAAAATTGTTTAAAAGGGATTTTATTCAAATTTAGAGTTTTAAAAAAAGAAGAGAAAAGAGGTGCAAATAGCAATTCTGGTAAAAACTTTAGTAAGATAGGTAAAAAAGGTTTTTAATATAGAAGGATAAAAGGATAAAAAATATAAAATCAGCAGAGGCTTACACACGGCAGCAGTCCCGACGTTTCGCAACACTTGTTGCTTCTTCAGGGGAAGTTTAACTAATGGCTCCGTTGTGTGTTATATACTGTTAAAAATTAAAAATTAGTCACTCCCTCTTTGGGGTGTGTGTATGTATGGTGTCATGTGTGGATTGGCTAAGGAATCTGGGGGTGTGGTTTATTTTGGAGGGAAAAAGGTATACTGAAATCTGGTTGGCTGGTGGTAAGTGATTTTGGAGGGAGATGGTCCTATTGGTGTATGTGAGGGGTGTCGGTTTGGAACAGGGAAAATGTATTATTTTTGTGGGGGAAAGGAGGATTGTGTGGCTGTATAGCTCAACTGGTTAGGCCCAGGGTCCAAGTACGGATGACTGGGGTTCGAGGCCCGGTGGTGGCACCGTTCCTTATTTGGGGGGAGGGAGGAAAAAAAAAAAAAAAAAAAAAAAAAAAAAAAAAAAAAAAAAAAAAAAAAATTGTTTTAAATTGTGTGTTCTGTGTCAGTCCAATTTGTTCTCTGGGGGGTCTTGAACCTGGAACTTTCTGTTTTGTATGTCTGGGTGTAGACCTCTTTACTATTTGTTCCAGGTGTGAGTAACTGGTCAGGTTTAGATGTTTTGTAAGTCCAGGTGTGGAGCTGTGTTAAAAAAAACTAATAAAAGACTATAAAAGCTGTGTATTGTGTCCTTTTTGTTTTATTATCTAAGGGGGTGTTGAACCTGGGTACTTCTATCTGGCATATCTGGGTGTGAACCTCTATGCCAAACGGTTGGGTTGTGGGTACCTGTTCGGATTACTAAAGGTAGATCTTAAGAAAAATGTGCAGGGGTGGTGTTTAAAAGTTAACTTTGTGTGCTAAAATGTATGGAGGACTGAATAGCTCAGTTAGCTGGGCCCAGGGAAGCCAGTCTGGGCAGCGGCGGTTCGAGACCCAGTGGCGGCAGATCGGCAACCCGGGAAACCAAGGGTCCCCACCGGGAGCAGGTTGGTCACCCATGATGGATGTTTTATCCTTTTGTGTTAAAAATGAAGTGAAAGCGCAAAACAGTGGCACTGGCTAGGTTAGGGTTGGGTTAGGGTTGGGGTTATGGGTTTCTGTTTGGAACTGTTTTGCACGGGCCTACTAGGATTGCGTGGATGGCAGTGGTTAAAAATTGAGTTATGGAGAAGTAGGGAGGAGGGGAAGGGAGGAAAAGAGGGTATAGGGAGAAGGGGGAGGGGATATATGTTTGTGGAGGGGGGGGGGGGGTTTTGGAGTGTAGGGGGTGCGTTAAAATTGGTGGCGGTGCCACCAAGTGGGAAGATTAAAATTGATGGGGGTGCCATCAAGGAGGGAGGTTAAAATTGGTGGCGGTGCCACCAAGGGAGAATGTGTTTAAAATTGGTGGCGGTGCCACCAAGGGTGTGTGTATATGAAGGGTATGGGGGAGGGAGGGGCAGAGGTGGGGAGGGAAGGGGGGAAGGGGGAAAGGGAGGAAAAAGAAAAAAATGTTTTTTTATTGAAAAAAGGGGGGTTGTATATGAACCGGTTGGAGTCCAGATTTGTTTGTAACCGATTCAGGGTATAAGGTACCTGCGTCCCAGTGGGGAATCGAACCCCCGCTGCCCAGGTGGCAGTCCTAGTGGTGATCCCCCAGGCCACGAACGTTGTGGATGATGGAGTAGGAGGGGGACTTAAGTCTTTTTTGTTAAAGAAGTCAATATGAAAAAACAATTAAAAAAGTCACACCAAACTAAGTATATATAAAAAAACGATAAGTGCTTCAATTAAAAGTGTTTAAAAAGTCACGCCAAACTCATATATGTAAAAAATAAATAAGTGAGTGCTCTAATTAAAAGTGGTTAAAAGGTGTTATATACAGCATGCAATAGAGTCAAGTTCCTCTCTACTCGGTTTCCGTCCGGGTCGGGGTTTGAACCAGGGCTTGCTGACTGGGAGTCCCTGGACATTTCCTCTGTGCCAACAGAGCTTTGTGGGTTGTGTGGGGGAAAGTCCTAAGTGTAAAAAAAAAAAAAAAAAAAAAAAAAAAAAAAAAAAAAAAAAAGAGGGGGGGAAAAGAAAGAAATGAAAAATGAAAAATAAAAATAAGTGTAAATAAATTAAAATAAATTAATATGTAAATATAAATAAGAGGGAGATAAAGGGGAGGGGGGGGGGGGTTATTTGGGTTGAAGGTAAGTGATGGGGGCAGGTTAACTCTGGGAGGGAGGGTGAAATTATTGTTGTTGTGTGTTATTTTAGTTATTGAGTCCGTGTGGGGTGGTTGTGTTTACTTTATGGATCCAAATTCTTTCAGCTCTTTTTCTTTGTTTTGTTGTCCAGTGGTCATTATGTTGAAGTCCGGATATTGTGAGATGGGTGGAGGGGTGTGTTTGAAAATGTTGGACCAGGGGGGTAGTTAATTGTCCTTTGTCGATATTGTAAAGATGTTGGGATAAGCGGGTGTGAATGGAGTGTTTGGTTTCACCTATATAATGTTTATTGCAAAGGGTGCATGTGATAATGTATACTGTGTTTGTAGTGTTGATGGAGAAATGGCCTATAATGGGAAAATCTGTTTTAGTGTGAGTATTATGAATGATTTTGCGTTGTTTGTAGTGTTGGTTATTTGGGAGGGGTAAGGTGGATGTGTGATCTGAGAATTTTGATTTAACTAGGAGGTTTTGTAGGTTTTTATGTTTTCTGTATGCTGAGATTATTTTGTATCGTGAGAAGGCCGGGTGTTGTAAGTGGAGATTTGTAAAATGATTTTTGATGATTTGTTGAAGTCCTGATGATTGGTGTGAGAAAGTGGAGGCGAAGGGGATGAGGTGTATGGGTGAGGTAAAAGTGGAGGTGTGGGAACCTGGATTCTGGTTTTGAGGGTTTGATTGATGAGGAGGGGGTGTTTGATGGTTAGGGTTAGGACAAGGGAGGGGGTAGGGTTTAGGAAAGGGGGGTAGGAGATGGTTAGGGTTAGAGAGGGGGGAAGGGGTAGGGTTAGAAAAAGGAGAAGGATTAGGGCTGGGAGGAAGGGGTAGGGGGTGGTTAGGGTTAGGGAAGGAAGAAGAGTTGGGAGAGGTTGAGGGGTTAGGGTTAGGAAGAGGGAAAAGGAGGGGGTTAGGGTTGGGGAAAGGGGAGGGGTTGGGGTTGGGATAAGGAAAGGGGTTAGGTTTAGGAAGAGGGGAGAGGAGCTGGTTAGGGTTAGGGAGGGGGGAAGGGTTGGGGTTAGGAGTAAAGGAGGGGTTAGGATTAGGAAGAGGGGGTAGGGTTGGGTTAGGGTTAAGGGAGGGAGAGGGATTAGGGGAAGGAGAGGGGTTAGGGTTAGGAAGAGGGGGTTGGAAGGGGTTGGGGTTAGGGAAGGGAGAGGGGTTGGGGTTAGGGTTAGGGGTTGGGAAATGGTTAGGGTCAGGAATGGGGAAGGGGTTGGGAAGAGGGGAGTGGTTAGGTTTAGGGAAAAGGGAGGGAGTGAGGTTCGGAAAAGGAGAGGGATAGTTAGGGTCAGGGACGGGGGAAGGGGGAGGATACAAACCTTGGTTCAGGTAGGGGGAGGGGGGTTGGGGGTTGGGACCAGAAGGTTGTTGGGTTGGTTTAGTTTGTTGAAGAGGATTGGTGGGGGGTGGAGTGGGGAAAGAGCGAGTGGGAGCGAGAGAGGCCAGAGTACTGTTTTTTATTGTGCGTAAGAATCTTTTGGAGTATCCTCTGGATGTCAAGCTGTTAAAAAGGGTTTTGGTGGCAGTGTGAAAGTCCTGAATATTGGAGCAAATACGGAGAAAGCGGATGAGTTGTGATTTTATTATTCCTTTGAATGTGTGTTTTGGGTGGTAACTTGATTTATGGAGAAGGGCGTGAGTGTCTGTGGGTTTGAAATAGACTTTAGTTTGAAGTATTTTGTTATTATTGTTGGGGGGGCTGAAAAAGGTAGTGGTGTCCAGGAAGTTTATTTCTTGTGTGTTTGTGGTGTATTTGACGGAAATGGAGGAGTGGTGGTTATTGAGGATCTCTATGAATTCTGTGAATTGTGAAATGGGGTGAGTCCAGATACCAAATATGTCGTCTAGAAATCTGAGGTAAATGATGGGTTGTAGGGGACATTTTTGAAGGGCTTCTCGCTCCCACTCGCTCATATACAGGTTTGCATATGAAGGTGCGAACCTTTGTCCCATGGCTGTTCCATGTATTTGTAAATAAAACTGGTTGTTGAAAAGGAAATCGTTATTTTTGAGACAGAGTTCAATGAGGTTTAATAGTTGTGAATCCGGGCGGGTGGGGTCTGGGTTATTGTTAAAAATGGTGCGTATGGTTTGAAGTCCAAGGTCTGTGTTTATGTTAGTGTATAGATTGTTGATATCTATTGTGAACAGGACGGATTGTGGGGGAACTGAGATTGAGCGGATTTTTTCGATGAAATGATAAGTGTCTTTTATGTAACTCGGATGTTGTGTGGAAAGGGGGCCTAGGAAATGATCGATGTATTGGGCTATGTGGTATGTGGAGCTATTGCAGTCTGAAACTATTGGTCTGCCGGGAGGAACTGCAAAGGGAATGGTCCATGTGTGTGGTTCTTTATGTATTTTGGGGAGAAGGTAGAAATATCGGGGGCGTGGGTGGTCTGGTCCTGAGAGGTAGTTTTTTTGTTTTGCGTTTATGTATTTTTTATGGTAAAGTTCCTGTATTATTGTTCTAACTTTTTGTTGTGTTTGCGGTTGGATTGTTTCTTGTAATTTTTTGTAATAGGTGGTGTTGTTAAGTTGATTATTAGCTTCAAAAAGGTACTGGTGGCGGTCCATGATAACTATTTTAGATCCTTTATCTGCAGGTTTGAAAATGATATTAGGATTTTTATTGAGTTCCAAAAGGGCCCTACGTTCCGGCCCCGACAGATTATCTGGGGTATCCCTTCGGGGCCGGAAGCGTTGTAGGGCCCTTGTGTTTTGATGAATGAACTGATTGGTGAGGGGGTGGAGTTGGTCGGATGGGGGTTCCCAATGAGAGGGGTGGGTGAACAGTGTAGGTTGTGTGGTAGTTTTATTGTGGAAATAGTCTGTGATTTTGATCCGTCTATGGAATTGGTGTAGATCCCTTTGCAGTTCCTCCCGGTCTAGGTTTGTGGGTCGTGGAATGAAAGATAGTCCTTTTTCGAGCAGATTTTGTTGTGGTGTGGAGGGTGTGAAGAGGGTTGCCAGGTTGAGGATGATTGATGGGGAGTTCCAGTCTAGGTTCTGTGGGGTGTGTGATTGTTTGTCCGGGTTGACTTCTGGTGTTAATGTAAATTTAGTTGTTGCATCCAGTTTTGGAAGATTGTTTTGGCTGTGGTGGGGGTCCAGTGTATGTTATCTTTTTCTGTGTGGAAGGTGTCATGGGGTATTTCAAAAAGGATGGGGAAGTTTGTGGTCATGATGTTATTGATTAATGTGAGATTACTTTTTTGGGTGGGGGTGAGATTTGGTGAAAAGTTGATGATTGGAAAATAGATGTCTGCGTTTGGAAATGTGAATTTGGCCTGCCGGAAGAGGGATTTTAGCTGTTTGGTTGTGGTCTGTCTGGGGTCTTGATCTTTATTGTTTAGTCCTATGGAGAAGATGACGATTTTGACGTGCGGATTGGTTATTGTTTTTTCGATGATTTTGAGGAAGTGATATGAGTTGGCGCCGGGGTAGCTGTCAAGTTGAATTTGAGGGTTGGTGTGTCCGGGGATGCGATTGATGTTTGAGTCTCCTAAAATAATTACGGGTCTACGGGGTTTGAAGAACCAGTCTTGTATTTTACGGGTGGGGCGTGCAATGTGGTAATTGGGTCTGAAGAAGGTTGTTGGGGTGGGTGTGTTGGTGGTTGGGGTTGTGTTGGTGTGTTCTTGAATTTTTTGTGTGGGGGAGGTAATGGAGGTGTTTGTTGGGGTACGGTTGAGTTTCAGTGACAGATCTGCAATGGAAAGGTCTAGTAAATGTGTTTCAGGGTTTGAAGTGGAAGGTTGCTGTGGTGAGAAGGGAAGTGCGTGAGATATGGATGAGTCCTGGGGGTTTAGATTAGCATTGAGAGGGTAGGGGAGGGGGGTGGGTTGGGGAGAGAGTGGGGCCGCAGTTTCTGGGGGAGATGGAATGGTTTCTGGGGGGGGCGGGGAGGTGAGTGTGTTGTGTTCCGTGTTGCTAAGAGAGGGCTCAGATTGGGTTTTCTTTAGGTTTTGGTTAACCTTCAGGGCCCCTTTCATCATTTTTGCCGGCTCTCTTGTTTTTGGGGATTTTTGTGGAGATTTGTTCTGTTCTTTTTCCAGGGTTTTCCGGGCGGTGGTCTTGGTGCTTTCAGTCTGGGAAGGGTAGAAGGAGATGGTGTCGGCTGTATGGACAGAAACATTTGAATGGTTATTGAGGGAAATGGTTTGTAATGTGTGGTTTTGGGGTGAGTGTGTAGGGGGGTGGTGGATTTGGGCTGTAATCGTTTTGCAAGATTTAGGGGGATTTTTACCTGGGGGAGTAGGGGGAAGGATAGGGGAAATGGGGGCGTGTGTGGTAGTTGTAGGTAGGGGTCCCCAGGTGACTTTGCGGGGTTTTGGTGGGAGTGAAAGTGGGGTGGAGGTTGTGGGGTTTTGGGGCGTATTGTCCAGGTCTATGGGGTCCGGTTTTTCTTGTTCATGTAGGGTTAGTGGAGGTCGAATGGGGCCTGTTCGAGTTGGTTTGGTGATGGGGAGGGTGGTTTTATAGATGGGATATGGTGGAGGAAGGGAAGCAGATTGTGGTTTACTGGGGTTGGTTTGAGGTGTTGTTTGTGTGCCTGTATGTGAGTGTTTTGGAGGTTGATCAAGTGTGGAGGAGTGATGCTGTTTTATTTCTTCTGTCATGGTGGTTCGGGGGCCTAGGTAGAGGGAGAGTGCTTTAGGGGCGGCTGGTTTGGGGAGAGGGGGATAGTTTTCTTCTTGGATGGTTGGCAGAGTGGCAGGTTGTGTATGGTTGTGGACTGGTTGTGGGGTTGTAGGTGTTGGTTGTACTATTGTTTTTATTGTTGTAATGGTGTCCTGAGTTAACCTGTCCCCGTACCTTTTCCGGGCCCAACCAGTGGCTATTTGTAGGGCTAGGGGATTGAATGTTGTGGGATTGATTGTGGCTATGACGGTTGTGTAATGTTCTTGTAAAATGGAAATGGTGTTTATCATCCAGTTTGTTGTGTTATGGTGTATTTTGTTTTTGGTTTCAGGGTTGGGTGCTGATGGTTTAATGAAATCTGTGAGTCTGTGTATTTGCCGTAGCATTCCGGGTGGAAAGGTGCCGGTGGTGGTAGCTTTGTCCATAATATTCTTGTGATGAATGGCTTGTATTAACTTGAAATATTGTTTGCTTGTAGTTCTGGTTTCTGGATCTGGGGGTTGGGTGAGAGCGGTTGCATAAGTGTGATGTGTGTGGTTGTGATTGAATCTAGTTGCTGGTTGTGTGGGGAGTGACATTAGTGGTTGAGGCCTATTATTTCTAAAAGTGGGTGTATGAGTAGGTGTGGGTGCGTGTCTGTGTGTGTATGTGTGTGGGGAGCCATTTTGAGCTCTGCTACCGGGTGTAGCCCCCGCTTTAAAAAATGATGAATACATTAGTGTGGAGGGCTCTTACCTTTTTATGATGATGGTCTTGGTGGGGAATCGAACTCGGGTATTCTGGGTGATGATCCTGTAGTTGAACCTTTAGTCCATGAGAGCAGTCAGGAAAGGGGTCTTTTATTGCTTGTTTTGAGTTGATGCGATGAGGTTTGTCCTTGTAGATTTGAAGATGATGAAAATGGAGTACCGGAGCCTGGAGTGAGAGTCTTTATTGTTGGTTTTGGAGTTGGAGAATTGAGAAGTTGTTGTTTTTGTGATGGTCCTGGTGGGGAATCGAACTCGGGGATTCCGAGTGAAGGTCCAGTTGGTTAACCTTTAGTCCACCAGTGGAGTTGGGAAGAAGGTCTTTTATTACTTGCTTTGAATTGTAGTGGTCGATGAGGTGAGGTTTATTTGAAGAAGATGGAGATGGAGTAACGGATCCTGAGATGGAAGTCTTTATTGTTGGTTTTGAAGGTGGAGAACTGAAGGGTTGTTCGTCTTGTGAGGATCTGATGAATGTCCAGGCGGAATAGTTGAGGTGGTAGCCGTTTTTATGGTTTAAAAGGAAGGTTCAGTTAAAAAGAGCCGGTTAAAAAAGAGAGTTCGTTCTTTTTCCAAAAAAAGGGGGGGGGGGGGGGGGGGGGCCTGGTTGCCCGTGTTGGGCTGGTAGAGCCCTCCACGAAAAATTGTTTAAAAGGGATTTTATTCAAATTTAGAGTTTTAAAAAAAGAAGAGAAAAGAGGTGCAAATAGCAATTCTGGTAAAAACTTTAGTAAGATAGGTAAAAAAGGTTTTTAATATAGAAGGATAAAAGGATAAAAAATATAAAATCAGCAGAGGCTTACACACGGCAGCAGTCCCGACGTTTCGCAACACTTGTTGCTTCTTCAGGGGAAGTTTAACTAATGGCTCCGTTGTGTGTTATATACTGTTAAAAATTAAAAATTAGTCACTCCCTCTTTGGGGTGTGTGTATGTATGGTGTCATGTGTGGATTGGCTAAGGAATCTGGGGGTGTGGTTTATTTTGGAGGGAAAAAGGTATACTGAAATCTGGTTGGCTGGTGGTAAGTGATTTTGGAGGGAGATGGTCCTATTGGTGTATGTGAGGGGTGTCGGTTTGGAACAGGGAAAATGTATTATTTTTGTGGGGGAAAGGAGGATTGTGTGGCTGTATAGCTCAACTGGTTAGGCCCAGGGTCCAAGTACGGATGACTGGGGTTCGAGGCCCGGTGGTGGCACCGTTCCTTATTTGGGGGGAGGGAGGAAAAAAAAAAAAAAAAAAAAAAAAAAAAAAAAAAAAAAAAAAAAAAAAAAAAATTGTTTTAAATTGTGTGTTCTGTGTCAGTCCAATTTGTTCTCTGGGGGGTCTTGAACCTGGAACTTTCTGTTTTGTATGTCTGGGTGTAGACCTCTTTACTATTTGTTCCAGGTGTGAGTAACTGGTCAGGTTTAGATGTTTTGTAAGTCCAGGTGTGGAGCTGTGTTAAAAAAAACTAATAAAAGACTATAAAAGCTGTGTATTGTGTCCTTTTTGTTTTATTATCTAAGGGGGTGTTGAACCTGGGTACTTCTATCTGGCATATCTGGGTGTGAACCTCTATGCCAAACGGTTGGGTTGTGGGTACCTGTTCGGATTACTAAAGGTAGATCTTAAGAAAAATGTGCAGGGGTGGTGTTTAAAAGTTAACTTTGTGTGCTAAAATGTATGGAGGACTGAATAGCTCAGTTAGCTGGGCCCAGGGAAGCCAGTCTGGGCAGCGGCGGTTCGAGACCCAGTGGCGGCAGATCGGCAACCCGGGAAACCAAGGGTCCCCACCGGGAGCAGGTTGGTCACCCATGATGGATGTTTTATCCTTTTGTGTTAAAAATGAAGTGAAAGCGCAAAACAGTGGCACTGGCTAGGTTAGGGTTGGGTTAGGGTTGGGGTTATGGGTTTCTGTTTGGAACTGTTTTGCACGGGCCTACTAGGATTGCGTGGATGGCAGTGGTTAAAAATTGAGTTATGGAGAAGTAGGGAGGAGGGGAAGGGAGGAAAAGAGGGTATAGGGAGAAGGGGGAGGGGATATATGTTTGTGGAGGGGGGGGGGGGGTTTTGGAGTGTAGGGGGTGCGTTAAAATTGGTGGCGGTGCCACCAAGTGGGAAGATTAAAATTGATGGGGGTGCCATCAAGGAGGGAGGTTAAAATTGGTGGCGGTGCCACCAAGGGAGAATGTGTTTAAAATTGGTGGCGGTGCCACCAAGGGTGTGTGTATATGAAGGGTATGGGGGAGGGAGGGGCAGAGGTGGGGAGGGAAGGGGGGAAGGGGGAAAGGGAGGAAAAAGAAAAAAATGTTTTTTTATTGAAAAAAGGGGGGTTGTATATGAACCGGTTGGAGTCCAGATTTGTTTGTAACCGATTCAGGGTATAAGGTACCTGCGTCCCAGTGGGGAATCGAACCCCCGCTGCCCAGGTGGCAGTCCTAGTGGTGATCCCCCAGGCCACGAACGTTGTGGATGATGGAGTAGGAGGGGGACTTAAGTCTTTTTTGTTAAAGAAGTCAATATGAAAAAACAATTAAAAAAGTCACACCAAACTAAGTATATATAAAAAAACGATAAGTGCTTCAATTAAAAGTGTTTAAAAAGTCACGCCAAACTCATATATGTAAAAAATAAATAAGTGAGTGCTCTAATTAAAAGTGGTTAAAAGGTGTTATATACAGCATGCAATAGAGTCAAGTTCCTCTCTACTCGGTTTCCGTCCGGGTCGGGGTTTGAACCAGGGCTTGCTGACTGGGAGTCCCTGGACATTTCCTCTGTGCCAACAGAGCTTTGTGGGTTGTGTGGGGGAAAGTCCTAAGTGTAAAAAAAAAAAAAAAAAAAAAAAAAAAAAAAAAAAAAAAAAAGAGGGGGGGAAAAGAAAGAAATGAAAAATGAAAAATAAAAATAAGTGTAAATAAATTAAAATAAATTAATATGTAAATATAAATAAGAGGGAGATAAAGGGGAGGGGGGGGGGGGTTATTTGGGTTGAAGGTAAGTGATGGGGGCAGGTTAACTCTGGGAGGGAGGGTGAAATTATTGTTGTTGTGTGTTATTTTAGTTATTGAGTCCGTGTGGGGTGGTTGTGTTTACTTTATGGATCCAAATTCTTTCAGCTCTTTTTCTTTGTTTTGTTGTCCAGTGGTCATTATGTTGAAGTCCGGATATTGTGAGATGGGTGGAGGGGTGTGTTTGAAAATGTTGGACCAGGGGGGTAGTTAATTGTCCTTTGTCGATATTGTAAAGATGTTGGGATAAGCGGGTGTGAATGGAGTGTTTGGTTTCACCTATATAATGTTTATTGCAAAGGGTGCATGTGATAATGTATACTGTGTTTGTAGTGTTGATGGAGAAATGGCCTATAATGGGAAAATCTGTTTTAGTGTGAGTATTATGAATGATTTTGCGTTGTTTGTAGTGTTGGTTATTTGGGAGGGGTAAGGTGGATGTGTGATCTGAGAATTTTGATTTAACTAGGAGGTTTTGTAGGTTTTTATGTTTTCTGTATGCTGAGATTATTTTGTATCGTGAGAAGGCCGGGTGTTGTAAGTGGAGATTTGTAAAATGATTTTTGATGATTTGTTGAAGTCCTGATGATTGGTGTGAGAAAGTGGAGGCGAAGGGGATGAGGTGTATGGGTGAGGTAAAAGTGGAGGTGTGGGAACCTGGATTCTGGTTTTGAGGGTTTGATTGATGAGGAGGGGGTGTTTGATGGTTAGGGTTAGGACAAGGGAGGGGGTAGGGGTTAGGAAAGGGGGGTAGGAGATGGTTAGGGTTAGAGAGGGGGGAAGGGGTAGGGTTAGAAAAAGGAGAAGGATTAGGGCTGGGAGGAAGGGGTAGGGGGGTGGTTAGGGTTAGGGAAGGAAGAAGAGTTGGGAGAGGTTGAGGGGTTAGGGTTAGGAAGAGGGAAAAGGAGGGGGTTAGGGTTGGGGAAAGGGGAGGGGTTGGGGTTGGGATAAGGAAAGGGGTTAGGTTTAGGAAGAGGGGAGAGGAGCTGGTTAGGGTTAGGGAGGGGGGAAGGGTTGGGGTTAGGAGTAAAGGAGGGGTTAGGATTAGGAAGAGGGGGGTAGGGTTGGGTTAGGGTTAAGGGAGGGAGAGGGATTAGGGGAAGGGTTAGGGTTAGGGTTAGGGGGTTAGGGTTAGGGTTAGGGTTAGGGTTAGGGTTAGAGGGTTAGAGGGTTAGGGTTAGGGGTTAGGGTTAGGGGTTAGGGTTAGGGTTAGGGTTAGGGTTAGGGGTTAGGGTTAGGGTTAGGGTTAGGGTTAGGGTTAGGGTTAGGGGTTAGGGTTAGGGTTAGGGTTAGGGTTAGGGTTAGGGGTTAGGGTTAGGGTTAGGGGGTGAGGGTTAGGGGTTAGGGTTAGGGTTAGGGTTAGGGTTAGGGGTAGGGTTAGGGTTAGGGTTAGGGGGTGAGGGTTAGGGTTAGGTGGGTTAGGGTTAGGGTAGGGGTTAGGGGTTAGGGGTTAGGGTAGGGTTAGGGGTTTGGGTTAGGGTTAGGGGTTAGGGGTAGGGGGTAGGGTTAGGGGTAGGGTTAGGGGTAGGGTAGGGTAGGGGTTAGGGGTTAGGGTTAGGGTTAGGGTTAGGGTTAGGGGGTGATGGTGGGTGAGGGGTTGGGTAGGGGGTGGGGGGGGTTGGGGTTAGGGTAGGGTTAGGGGTTGGGTGTAGGGGGAGGGGTAGGGGTTGGGGTTAGGGGTAGGGGTAGGGTTTGGGTTGGGGGTTGGGGTGGGGAGGTTTGGGTGGGGGTGGGGTGAGGGGTTGGGGGTGGGTGGGGTGGGGGTGGGTAGGGGGTGTAGGGGTAGGGTTAGGGGTAGGGGGTAGGGTGTGGGTGAGGGGGGTAGGGGGAGGGGTAGGGGGGAGGGGTTAGGGTGGTTGGGGGAGGGTTAGGGGTAGGGGTAGGGTAGGGGTGGGGGTGGGGGTAGGGTAGGTGAGGGTGAGGGTGTGGGTAGGGGGTAGGGTGAGGGGTTGGGGGGTGGGGGGTGGGGGTGGGGGATGGGGTGGGGTAGGGTGAGGGTGTGGGTGGGGTAGGGTGAGGGTTGGGTTAGGGGGTAGGGTGTGGGGTAGGGTTAGGGTGGTAGGGGTAGGGGGTAGGGTGGTAGGGGTTGGGGGGTAGGGTTTGGGTTGGGGGAGGGTTAGGGGGTAGGGAGGGGTTAGGGTTGGGGTGGGTAGGGTGTGGGGTAGGGGTAGGGGTAGGGGTTGGGGGTTAGGGTTGAGGGTTAGGGTTAGGGGTTGGGTTAGGGTGAGGGGTTGGGTTAGGGTTTGGGTGGGGTAGGGTGTGGTGGGTAGGGGTTGGGTGAGGGTTGGGTTGAGGGTTAGGGTGTAGGGTGGTTGGGGTAGGGTAGGGTTAGGGTTAGGGGGTGGGGTTGGGGTAGGGTTGGGGTAGGTAGGGTTGGGTTAGGGTTTGGGGGTTAGGGTTAGGGGGTAGGGTGAGGGTTTGGGTTAGGGTTAGGGGTTAGGGGGTTGGGTTAGGGTGGGGTTAGGGTGAGGGGGTAGGGTTGGGTTTGGGTGAGGGTTAGGGTGGTAGGGGGTTAGGGTTTGGGGTAGGGGGTGGGTTAGGGGTAGGGGTAGGGTTTGGGTTAGGGGGTGGGGTAGGGTTAGGGTTAGGGGTAGGGTTAGGGGTGTGGGTGAGGGGTAGGGTGAGGGTTAGGTGGGTTAGGGGTTGGGTGGGTTAGGGTTAGGGGGTGAGGGGTTGGGAGGGTAGGGGTTAGGGTTAGGGGTTGGGGTAGGGTGGAGGGTTAGGGGGTAGGGGGGTGGGTGAGGGGTAGGGTTTGGGGTGGTGGGTGAGGGTTTGGGGTAGGGGTTGGGGGTGGGTGTGGGGTGGGGGAGGGGTGGGGTTGGGGGTAGGGTGGGGGGTTGGGGTAGGGGTTGGGGGTGGGTAGGGGTGGGGGTGGGTGTGGGGTGGGGGAGGGGGTGAGGGTAGGGGGTGGGGGTGGGGGTGGGGGTGGGGGTGGGTGTGGGGGTGGGGTGGGGAGGGGGTGGGGGTGGGGGGGTGGGGAGGGTAGGGGGTGGGGGTGGGGGTGGGGGTGGGGGTGGGGGTTGGGGGTGAGGGGTGGGGGAGGGGGTGGGGGTGGGGGTGGGGGTGGGGGTGGGGGTGGGGGTGGGGGAGGGGGTGGGGGTGGGGGTGGGGGTGGGGGTGGGTGAGGGGAGGGGTGGGGGTGGGGGTGGGGGTGGGGTGAGGGGGTGGGGGTGGGGGAGGGGGAGGGGGTGGGGGAGGGGGTAGGGGGAGGGTGGGGTGGGGGTGGGGGTGGGGGAGGGGGTGGGGGAGGGGGTGGGGGGAGGGGGTGGGGGTGGGTGGTGGGGGTGGGAGGGTGGGGGAGGGGGTGGGGGTGGGGGTGGGGGTGGGTGTGGGGGTGGGGGGTGGGGGTGGGGGTGGGGGTGGGGGTGGGGGTGGGGGTGGGGGTGGGGGTGGGGGTGGGGGTGGGGGTGGGGGGTGGGGGTGGGGGTGGGGGTGGGGGTGGGGGTGGGGGGTGGGGGTGGGGGTGGGGGTGGGGGTGGGGGAGGGGGTGGGGGAGGGGGTGGGGGAGGGGGTGGGGGTGGGGGGTGGGGGTGGGGGGGGTGGGGGAGGGGGTGGGTGTGGGGGTGGGGGTGGGGGTGGGGGTGGGGGTGGGGGTGGGGGTGGGGGAGGGGGTGGGGGTGGGGGTGGGGGTGGGGGAGGGGGTGGGGGTGGGTGTGGGGGAGGGGGTGGGGGTGGGGGGAGGGGGTGGGGGTGGGGGGTGGGGGTGGGGGTGGGGGTGGGGGTGGGGGGTGGGGGTGGGGGTGGGGGGGTGGGGGTGGGGGTGGGGGTGGGGGTGGGGGTGGGGGTGGGGGGTGGGGGTGGGGGTGGGGGTGGGGGTGGGGGTGGGGGTGGGGGTGGGGGTGGGGGGTGGGGGTGGGGGTGGGTGTGGGGGTGGGGGAGGGGGTGGGGGTGGGGGTGGGGGAGGGGGTGGGGGTGGGGGTGGGGGTGGGGGAGGGGGGTGGGGGTGGGGGTGGGGGGGTGGGGGTGGGGGTGGGGGTGGGGGTGGGGGTGGGGGTGGGGGAGGGGGTGGGGGTGGGGGTGGGGGTGGGGGTGGGTGGGGGTGGGGGTGGGGGTGGGGGGTGGGGGTGGGGGTGGGGGTGGGGGTGGGGTGGGGGTGGGGGTGGGGGTGGGGAGGGGGTGGGGGGGTGGGGGGGGGTGGGGGTGGGGGTGGGGGGTGGGGTGTGGGTGGGTGGGGGTGGGGGTGGGGGTGGGGGTGGGGGAGGGGGTGGGGGGGGTGGGGGTGGGGGTGGGGGGTGGGGGTGGGGGTGGGGGTGGGGTGTGGGGGTGGGGGTGGGAGGTGGGTTGAGA
>CM041739.1:0-42207 GCA_023373845.1 Nibea coibor | reverse complement strand
TCCAATCTGGATGTAGCATTTTGAGTGCTGGTCGCCGTTGCGTCCCTGGGGGGTTTCTTTGTGCAGGTCACCGTCGAGCTGCTTGTCTTTCACAGGTGCTAGACTCAAAGACTTTGAGAGATTGTGATCTGGTTCAGGCAGCAGTGAATTGGTCTCTGTGGACAACAAATTATGGTGTTTACAAAGAGGAGCATCGAGGCAACAAGGTTAAGCTTGCAGACAATACTCTAGTGAAAACACTACAACATGTATGCTCTCACCAGGCAAGAAGGCATCAAAGCCCATGTCCTCTATGGCCTCCCTCAGCTCCTCTGGTGTGGTCAGGAGGGGATCATACTCGAAGATCCCCTGGTGATCAGCCAGAGAGACCTGGGCCGACATCACCCCCTTCCTTGGTGAGATCATGTCTTCGATGGACTTGACACAGGAGTTGCATGTCATGCCTTCAATGTGAATTTTAACTACAGAGCACAGAGGCTGGGTAAAACAAGGCTGTGAGGCAGCAGGTTTGGCCTGAGTTGCTCCTGCAGGCCGAGGCAACAATAAGGCAGTTGTGGGCGATGTGGATGCAGTGGTGAGAGGGCCACTGAAGTCCCAGGGTTGAGTCTTGAAGTTTCCTGGAGGCAAGTCCTCTATTGCTTTCTGCAACTGAGCCACAGTGATCTTTAGAGGGTCATGGCAGATGGAGGCCTTCTCTTTCTCCAGAGAGACCTCTACAGAGGAGACACCGGGCAGCTTGGCAATATTGTCCTGAATGTTGACCACACATGAGCGGCAGTGCATGCCTTTCACCCTGAGCATGGTAAGTGTCATGTCTATGAAGATTTCTGTCTCCTCTGAAGGCGAAGAAGCGGTTGGCTTTTGTAGATCAACAAAACGTTCGATGTCACTGGGGGACAGCTGCAGAGGGCGAGGCTTTGACTTGACACATGCCTTAAAGCCGGCCACAGCAATCTGGTCGACGATGGTTTCAATAGTAATGAGGTAAGGCAGGTACACGATTGAAGCTTCCTGAGTCTCTAAAACGACTGTGGAGAATAAAGATATGACAAAGTTAAAATTATAAACAGAGGACAAAAAAGAAAGTAAACTAATATTACACAGGAACAGGAAGTGACTGTGCAAGAAAAGACAGCTTCACCGCATACATTCAATTTCTGTATCTATTCTGTAACTTAGTATCTAGCTGTACAAAGATTTTTAGAATCATAAATCTGTGAGCGTAAAACATACAACAACTTCAGGAGCAATCCATCTAGAATATACAGCATCCACCTGTGCTCATATATAATCCTATCTGTTCTCATGTCACTCATTACAGCGATACCCAAAAGGATTTTATGAGTCACGGTCAAATCCTACTGCGCAATCTCTCAGTGATGCACATATAAAGAGTTTGACACACACGATGACATGACCTTTTATCTGTTAAGTGTTCAGCAGCTGTTTTATAACATCACTTCTCGCTCACACAGTAAGGTAACACGTGACTGAAAGCTTGTGAACATGTCGAGTACATCACCTTTGATCTTTTCAATCCCTTTGAGTTTCCCAATCTTCCCCTCAATCGTGGTGGTGCAGGAGTGACAGGTCATTCCATCAATGCGCAACTTCAGGAGCGACACCCCACTTCCCGCGGAGGAGTGAGATGGGGACAGAGTTGGGCTTGTTTGCAAGGGGCTGCTGGGCGTGGGGATCTCCAGAAGCATTAAGTTGCCCACCACCTCCCTCAGCTGCGAAGAAGAAGCCAGGGAAGGAACAAAGGTGACGACGAGGCCCGTCTGAGTTGTGCTCTCTCTGACATCCAACACTCCCTGAATCTGGGACAACTTCTTCAAAGCTTCCTGTTGGGCTGCAGGTATCAGGCCTGAGGTGGGGATCAGCTGGGTATCGGTCGAGACGGGTGTGGCTGTGGTGGATTCTGATAGACTTGATTCAAAGCCCATGTCCTCGATAGCCTCTGAGAGAGACTCTGGGCTCTGTTGGCTGTGGTCAAATAGGACAGTGGCATTCTTCTGCTCCAAAGACACCTGCAAAATAAGAGCCAAGATAAGGGATAAATATAACAGGGTACATTCATTAAAAGTGAAATCATTTCAGCTATCACTAACAGCATTTGACTCGAGCTCTTATTATACTAAAAATCAGACAAATTCATTCTTCAGAATAAAACAGCAGATGTAGAAGTTTTAGATAAAACTGCAGAAAGCACATTAGTAAGGCAATAACAGCTTGTTTTGTTTCTGTTGATTAACTGTGTTCAGTATGTCAGAATGAACTTCAAAAACTTACTGTGGAATCAATTTTATTGATTAATTTTAATCTTTACTATACAAAGAAAAACATGTGCCTTATTTTACTTACTCACTTTCCATTTAACATTTTTACAGCCCAATTGTGAATCACGTCATGACTCAAGAATGTAACTTTACATCATTAAAAAAAAGAGTTCTGTCAGCACGATGAGCTTCAGTTGTTCCTCTTCAGCAACAAGAAAGCATGTGACACGCTGAAGGGATCACTTGACTCTTATAAAGTTGCAGACCACAGTGGGGGTTTAGTAGTAAATGAGTGTGCCTTGGATTAACCTTTTTTTCTGAGAATAAGAGGTGGGGGCAGGGCAGGAATGAGACAATGCTGTACCAAGAAAAAAAAATCAATTTAGCCCTACCTAGCTCATGTCTATATGGATTAACTTAAAATGATCCAGGAATTGAATTCTCTTAAGACACAAATGACATTTCCTGTGGGTACAGACCACATATCGATCTGCTGTCATTGTCCCGCAAAGGGCAGAGCTCTATCTGGACCATACTATTACATTATCTTCTCATTTAGCTTCAGCCTGGGGGGTAAACACACGATAAACAAAATAACAGATCACTTCTATTGCCATTTAGCCATCTCCCATGGATATACTGATGCTAACACAGTTGTAAATCAGACCAGCTGGTCCTGAGAGAGTGGGATTAATCAAACTCTATTACCTTAAAATGGGCAGGAACATTTAGTTAATATAATAATGTGAACATATCTGTCTTTTCCACAAGGATCTCATGCTCCATTCTAAAAATACAGATTGCATTGTTACATTGTTAAGTCAGAATTTGCACCTCAGTGTGAAAAGAAATGTGAATGACACTAAATCGCTCTTGTATCTTTGCAAAGACCGCGTTTACCTTTATATGTATCACTCCAGGGAGGGACCCGATGCGCTGCTCTATGGACTGGACGCAGGAGCCACAGGTCATACCCTCAACTCCGAGGGAAACTGAACAGAGACTTACTTTCTGCGTCATGCCTGCCTAGTCTGAAAGGACACACAAAGGACAAAATGTACTGTGTAACATACAACAGGAAGTCTTTCACAAGAGCAAATATAGAAGACATCACAAAGAAACAGGGTGGACACTCCTCTCAAAACGGTACAACAAATGTGTGACAATAAGTTGCGGGTGGAGGAGCAGGTGGGACTTCATAGATACGTACACAAAGACTACTACAAAAGTTAACGAAACAAAATCTGTTTCTTCAAAGTCAAAGCGCGATAAGAAAACAAAGGGACAAATCTTGGCGCTGCACCAATGTTGCCACATTAGACCAATTTATCAGCTCTGGTCTTATTTTTTGACCCTCAAGAGGAGGGCGAAGACACAAACACAACATATAAAAAAAGGACAGGAGTGCATTAGTTAAAAAAATGATACACGCTGTAAAAGGTATTTCACGTTTGCTTGACAAAATAGACAATGTTTCTCAAGTTTGAGCTGTCAAGACAGAAAGACAGACAGCTGATATCACTTCTATTACCTCCGTGCATTGACAAGACTACTGTACTCTCACTTTGCAACTCCATCTTTAATATGACAATTGTCTTGAGTTTGAAAGAAACCTGCCACAGCAGTAAGAAGTCATCCTGATCATATGGACTCACTGAGGATTCAATCAAATCCTGTCAGTGAAAACAAATCCAATTCATTGACCAATAACACAGCGATGGTACGTCAACATAACCACGTCCTTTACAGTAAGGCTTAATGGTTAGTTTAGTAACTTTCAGTGAGCAGCATGCTCATATTGTCTAAGGTATGAGTCAGCTAGCCTGACTCCGTTAAATAACATGTTTGCAGTGAACGTTAGCCGTCCACTGCTTTGTTGCTACACTTACAAAACTATTTAAAGTCAGCTGAGGTGTCAACAAGAAACTTTTAGAGGCAATAACGTCTATTGAAAACACACAAACACAGCTCTTACCTTGTTCTCAGGGGAAATAACCAGTTAGCTACGAAGCTACAGACGTTGACTATGCTAAGTGAGCTAGCTCGCTAGCTCCCTTTCTTCAGCCCACGTTACAAACGACAGGCCGGACACGTCGTAGCATCTTGTTGCCAGCGAGGAACGACGAACAGAGCTGTTGTCCTCTCCTCTGTTATCACATAAAGAGCAGCTCTGTAAAACTGTGTTTGTTTCTCCTTTTCATGCCGACGTGACCAAACTCACCGCACGGCTGCGTCAGAGCCAGCAGGCGGGGCTGCGCAGGCGCAGGACACCGGGCAAATGCTGCCCTGAGTGCGACCTGTCAGGCTGTGTTTACTCCTGTCTAGTCTACACCTGTTATCAACACAGGTACAGTAAAGATCTATCCATTTATTTTGTTTTCATTTGAAAAGGTTTACATAATGTACAGAAAATTTTTACATTCATACATGTACATATGTGTATATACATGGAAAGTATTACGTCCAATAATTACTGTGGACCATAACTCAGTCCATAGGACTTCTACACACGTCTGTATATACATGTGTACTTATACTTGTTACACTTGCACAGCGTGTAGAACAGTTATATATATGTTTCATATTATATTTTATTATATTTTGTATTTTTATTCTATTGTATTTTAGTCTACTTATTTTATGCTTTATGTGTGGTGCTCTTAATACTGAGCTGATGGTTCTTTTTCAAACACATTTCATTGTACCTGTGTCAACCTGCACATGACGTGAAATGAAACTGACACTTGAAATTTGAAAACTCAACTTTCTCACATATGTTCATCTCACAGTATATTTAAAAGTAATTACGTACAGCCAAGGGAGCTTCAATTTCTATTGCATCCTTGCATCATGAAGAGAGATTTAGACTTCATAGATCAGTCATGGTCTTTTGGTTGGTTTACTGCAATGAGTTTGCCTCTACCTGAGATGACGTGTGAGCCTACAGACTAAATTCAGGGTGTAAAAACATACAAAGTAGGATTTGTTCCTCCTCTCCTTGACTCCTTTGTCCCTTGTTTAGTCCCTCCCTTTGTACAGCTGACTTGTTATTGACCCTCTGTTATCACTCATGCCCCCTGTCTGGCAGGAAACCACAGTTTCCACAGTTTACAGTATTTATAGTTTAAAGATGACATTGATCATCTTCAGGTGGGCACTTTAAACAGTCAAACTTTAAACACAGGTCAAACCTGCCTTGGTAACAAAAAACTGCTGCTGTTATTCCTTTTGGAGGCCGCTGGCCCAGTTGTGACGGATACATCTTTTTAACTTGCCAGCGATATCTTGCCTTATATGGGTAGTGACTTGTTTCTCTTAAAAATTGATATTTTTATGCTGTATGAGTCAGCTCTGCATTGAGATTCACAGGGAATAGATTTTGACCAATGGGGATGCAGACAGAGAATAAACACTTTCTCTGAATAGAGCCTACTCTATTGTGAAAAATACTGTCTCAGTTATGTTACTATGTGAGGCACAGCTGCATGTCCAAAGATCCTAACAGCCTCACTCCTGCATTCCTGATTATGATTTACCAAATATCAAAAGTTTTAATAATAATGGAGAGCACAGAAAAACAACACCAGGGCTACTAAGTCAGTATCAGTACACATGTTTATACTTTAATCATAAAGTTATCTTATTTGCCACTGACTGATAGTGATTACCTGTAGTACGAGAATCTGCTGTTGAAATTAAAACTAAAACTTGGCCACAGTTCTAAGAAACAACAGCAAGTTTGAGGTCTGTTGGAGTGTGCTGAACTCTGAAATACAACAATACTATGTAGTCATATGCTGAGGAGGAGGAAGCTCAACAAACTCAACAAACTGGTCAAAAAGGCCAGCTCTGTCCTGGCCCCCAGGCTCCATAGAGGAAGTTGGGGAGAGGAGGATGTTAGCAAAGCGGACATCCATCATGAACAACTGCTCTAACCTCCTGCATGAGACTGTGGAGGCTGTAAACAGAGCCTTCAACAACACACTGCTACTCCCACCATGTAAGAAGGAGCGCTACCACAGGTCTGTCGTGGGAAAATTGTATTTCCAAAGATCACAGAGGCATACTGAACTAAAGAGTTGGACAACGATAATTGTCTTTTGAAATGTATTTCTGTACAGAAGGAGCAGTCAGGAACAGAGTACACAGGAAGTCTGTCAGTGAGTGCAGGGGATGTTCATAAGCTGTTATTGAAAGAGGGGGGTAGGGCACTACGGTTGGGGCATTCTTTTGATCGGGTGGGGTACATATGATGAACGTCCAAAAGTTCATCAGGGGAAGTTACTTTCCATTTCAGATGTGCATTTGTACAAACATTTCTGTGAACAAGTGTAATAATACATAGTTGCGTGGTCTCTCTCTCACTTGTTAACACCAGAATGACTTTCTATATATTTCTTATTTAGGAGTAATTTCTCATCCACCTTGTGTATACAAGCTGCTGTGACAAGTGAATTTCCCCATTGTGGGATCATTAAAGTCTATTTTATCTAATTCAATGTTATATTGCTGTTCTTAAAGCAAAGCCGTTATCATACACACAAACACAACCAAATAATATGTATGAAGTATGATGACGTTTGTCTAGTGGTGGCTGCTTTTCTCCTCCATCCATCCTCCGACTCTGTGCAGACATCCATCCACAAAACATCAGGCAAGTGTCAATAGAAGCTCCTAATAATAACAATAGCTCCTACTTGTGTTTGCGTTGGCCCTAAGCACAAAGAAAAAGTAAATTTACTCATGAAAATGCTCCAGTAAACAATAACACAGTACAAGTTCTGTACTTAGTTAGGCAAGTTAACTTTTATGTCAGTCAGCGCTCAAGAGATTATCTAACATTTCTGCTAAATGCCATGTTGATGGCCAAAGATCCAATTTAATTTTTCCAATAAATGTAAAACAGAGACATAGAGTAAACAAAACAAATATTTTTACTGAAATAAGGTGAATGAATAAGACTTAATAAAACTGCTGCGGCTGAGAAAAAAAAGGAAAAAAAAAGGTTAAACACAAGGTCAGTATAAGTAATTATTTTATTAACTCCTCAGTGGGAGGTACACTCCTGTGTGTGTCCTTCCTTAAGCTGGGGTGCCCAGTGTCTACTTGCTGCATGCAGGAGGGAAGTGAGGTCCTCGCCTCGGTGCCTAGCCTCCCACCTGATGACCCCCAGACACTGAAAGAAACAACAACAACAAAATAACAAAACCTACAACCCAATCAATAATCAAACTATACTGCAAATGTAAATTAGACAAATATAAGGGAGGTGGCTACCTGGGTTGCGTTCAAAACCCTCGGAGGTCCACTACAGTAACATAATAATTATGAAAGGTCTCTCATACTGCTACTGCTTATGATGAACTTGTAGCGTTTAATACAGATAGTATATCTATCACTGTTTATTGAATACTCCAGGGAAGATAACACTTTGTTACTCGCCACACACACACACACACACACAACACACACAGACACACTGACCTACTTTCTCTCAGCAGGCGTGCTCTGCTCTCGTGGGTCAGGGTGACACACCAATAATAAACACACACACACACACACACACAGTGGTGTTAAAGTGAATGTACACTGTCTCTAATAATAAAAACATGACTCTCCCCCTGTTGGTGTGGACACAGCCTCCATGTCTGTGCATGTATGATGGTGGTTGGAGTTGTAGCTCAGCAGATCCGCGTGTTCCTCCGCTCACTTGCACCGGCTGCTCTGCAGCGCCCGTCAAGCTGTCACTAAAGCCGAGAGGAGAGCTTATTATGGGAGCTGCTCCTGCTGCTGTCCTATATCACAAACAGCCAGCAGCATGTCTCCAGTCACCTCCAGCTCCGTGTGAACGCTGTTTTCTCCAGTGACAGAGCACAAAGCCGAGAGGAAGGTGTTGTTTTCAAACGCTTCCATGTAAGTAACGTGTTTTAATGGCGTTAGTGAAGATATGGGATATGATAGATTTGTGTAAACGTGTTTACCTGGCGCCACAGGTGGTGTGTGTGTGTATTCACCTCAACTTCATTCCCTTTCCACCATGTGGACACATTAATGAACAGTAACGTGCACAATGGTAATTGAGGGATACTGGTTTTAATAGTGCAGTCAAGAGTTGTTGAGTCAGTCAACACATCTGTGAGCAGACTCCGTGTTTAGTTAGTAAGAAGTTAAAATTCAGACATGTATATAATATCTTAGAAGATGAGCAGGAGCCATTCATCGATTAACTAATTAATTCATTAACAGCCCACATTCAGATCAAGACTGTGCAGTGCTGTGGCAAACTGAAGACTGAGTGGGTGACTATATAGATTGGTGGTTCATGCCACATCACATCAGAGCAGACCTGAGACTGAGAGTCAAAGATTGCGTCTGCAAGACTGGAGGAAGGATCTCAGGGAAAAGGGCTCCAGCATCACTGTGTGTTTTTAAGTATTGTGAGGTGAGTTTGATATTATTACGCGTTGAACTCAGTATACTGTGATTTTGAAATTTGTTAGTCAACAGTGTTAAAAACAAGTTAAAGTTTAAGAAGGATTCTTTTGGAAATAGTGCGAAGAATGTGATTTATTAAAGAGATAAAAATATCTCTAAGTTTGCACTGGAAGAACATGAGCAGCTTTCAATGCACTTTGTATTTTCACTGAAATTAGTGTCAGATTTCTGCATGTGTTTAGTATAGTATGCAAAGTGACACAATTAGCAGTTGGTTTAATAACAACTATTAAAGCAATATATCTAATAATATCTCAATATTGGCTGCACTCTCTTCAGAGTCAAACAGGAGGCAGGAAAACATTATAAAACGTCATTGAAAAAGTTGTTTATCTTTATAGATTATATTGGTGCTTTATTATTATTGAAGCTTTATTTGCGATAGAGACAGCTGAAGAGTGACAGGAATGTGGGGAGATAGAGATGGGGCAGATGGAGATGGAGATGACATGCAGGACAGAGATTCGGACCATGGGCTGCCACAGCAAGGAGTGAGCCTTCGCACATGGGGCGGTTGCGCTACCCGCCGAGCTAAACGACTCGCCCTTTATCTCGTGCTTCTAGTGTTATGTGTTTTTACCAACACGTATTGTTAAAATGTCATATTTCTTAACGGTGTTCATAAAAGTAAAATGTGTTCATATTTTTTATTAGACCAGGTTTATTATCATAATCGTTACAGCATTTTTTTTTTAGTAAAGTTGCCCCTTGTGTGTCTTTTTAAACTACTAACTAAGAAATATGTTCATCCTTGTGGTGCAATATTTGTTACAATTGAAGATACACAATGACTATTAATGTAACGTTAATGTAAGGTTGTTAAGATGTTTAGAAAGTGGATTGAAGTCCCAGTGCACTTATAGACTCTTGTCCAATCAAATTACTTGGTCTGACTAAAAATATCTAAAATGGTAAAAGATTAAAAACATTGTGAGTGATGATACTGTATAATTGAGACATTGGATTATTGGATTGTTGGACTACTGAAGGACTGACAAGAAGCGCTTGTATTACACAGCTGTCGCCTGTTATGCAGGCAGACAGAGAGAAAATAACCTAATTTTAGGTGAAATGAACAGTGCTCCAACACTTTAGTGTAGTTACAGACAGCTGTGCTGTGACTGTCGGGTTGTAATACATATTGTCAGAGAATAGTATAGATATGCTGATGTCCACTCTTTTTACTGTTTGTGTTTAATCTTTGAACAGTTTCTAATCTCATGCTCCCACAATCTGCTTGTTTGCTTCAGAATGAAACGTGGAAGGACAGGTCTCGAATCAAAGTGCCAGACCTTCCCCTCCCAGGAGAGGGCTAAGAGACAGAAGCGTGGTACATCCAGCTTCGCCCTGACTCCATCAAAGGACTGGGGTAACCTTCCCCACCATGTCATCCAGCAGATCTTTCAGCATTTGTCCCTCGTGGACCGAGCCAGGGCGTCGTCTGTTTGCCGCTGCTGGAATGACGTCTTTCACACCCCTGACTTGTGGAGGAGATTTGAGTTTGAGCTCAATCAGCCGGCTACGTCTTACCTGCGCTCCACTCACCCTGACCTCATTCAGCAGATCATCAAGAGGCACGCACAACACTTGCAGTACGTCAGCTTTAAGGTAAGAGCCTTCCCTGCTGTCGCTCATTTCTCCTCTGCTTTCACCTCCTCCATTTTCACAACACAGCTGTCTTAAAAACAATATGTTCCCTCCTTAATCCAAACCATCTGCTGCAAAGCTGTCCATGATGCATCAGCTGTCTTGGCATTAGTGGGCTTAACACATCAAGGCTGAGATTATTTCTCACACCTCCATCTTTTCATTCGTCATAATTGTGTATACCTAAACGATGAATCATTGCTGGTAAATCAGGTGGACAGCTGCACAGAGTCTGCAGAGGCGGCCTGTGACATCCTCTCCCAGCTGGTGAACTGTACCATTAAGACCCTCGGGTTGATTTCCACAGCGAGGCCCAGCTTCATGGATGTATCTCAGGTAAGAGACTGCCTGTTGT
Organism: Nibea coibor; assembly: GCA_023373845.1. NCBI lineage: Eukaryota > Metazoa > Chordata > Actinopteri > Sciaenidae > Nibea > Nibea coibor. The sequence continues at coordinate 31,431 of CM041739.1, read as the reverse complement.
GCTGTTTGTCACACACATGGCACAGGATCAAATCACACCATTTGCATGTCAAGCTGAAGGCTGTAATCATCTCCCTCAGCCCTCAAAACGAGTTACCACAATTTTAGTTTGGCGAAAATATCACTGAATCCTGCACTTTTGCTATTTAAGTCACATGTTATACAATGTCGTGGTTTAATCGGCGCCGTTTGCTCCTTTTCAGGCTCACTTTGTGTCTGCACTGACAGTGGTGTTTGTCAATTCCAAGTCCCTTTCCTCCATCAAAATTGACGACACGCCAGTGGACGACCCGTCCCTCAAGGTGCTGGTCGCCAACAACAGTGACACCCTGAAGTTGCTGAAGATGAGCAGCTGTCCTCATGTCTCTCCAGCAGGTCACTATACTTTTCTTGTTTTGTTCTCATTATTGTTAGTTGTTAGTAAAAAAGTGGACCAGAAATTAGAAGAGAAGAGAGAGAGAGAAGGTGAATGATGCGCAGCAATGTCCTTGACTGGGCTCAAAAAGGGATATTGCCAAGAACATGGTGAGCCTTAAATTTCTCAGTCAAGTCAATGGATCACCAAAATCAGTAGGATTGATCCTCCGGGGATGAATGTCTGCACAGAGTTGAACAGCAATTTATCAATAATTGTTGAGTAAGCAAAGAAGCTTCATTCCCATTCAGATGTTCTGGCTCCTCTTCCTGTCGTCAGGTATCCTGTGTGTTGCAGATCAGTGCCATGGACTCAGGGAGCTGGCGTTGAACTATCATCTCCTGAGTGACGAGCTCCTGCTCGCCCTGTCCTCTGAAAAACATGTCCACCTGGAGCACCTGCGCATTGACGTGGTGAGCGAAAACCCGGGCCAAACACACTTTCACACCATCAAAAGAAGCAGCTGGGAGGCTTTGATCCGTCACTCACCCAAGGTCAACATCGTCATGTACTTCTTCCTCTATGAGGAGGAGTTTGAGCCCTTCTTCTGCGAGGAGACTCCAGTCACCCACCTGTACTTTGGCCGCGCAGTCAGCAAAGAGATGTTGGGCCGCATCGGACTGAACTGCCCCCGGCTGGTGGAGCTGGTGGTGTGCGCCAACGGCCTTGAGCCACTGGACGAGGAGCTGATCCGTATCGCCGAACGCTGCAAAAGCCTGACAGCCATCGGACTGGGCGAGTGTGAAGTGACCTGCAGTGGCTTTGTGGAGTTTGTGAAGATGTGTGGGGGCAGGCTGACTCAGCTGTCAATCATGGAGGAGGTGTTGATCCCAGACAGCAGCTACAACATGGAGCAGATCCACAGTGAGGTGTCGAAGCACTTGGGCCGCATGTGGTTCCCTGATATGATGCCCACCTGGTAGGCTGACATGAAGCCAGAGTGGAGGTTAATAAAGTGCATGACCTTTATGGACACTCACTGTATGACACTAAGATAAAAGTCTACAGTTATTTTAGTGTTTAACTGAAGCTTCAGTGTCAGACTCTTTCTGGGCAACAAACAGATGACAGACAGATTCCCTGTCATCAGTGTTCTTCACCGGCTTACAAGAAGATCATTTCTAAAGCTGTCGCTTGTATTTTAACCTGCAGTGGATGTGATTTTTCTGACGAATACTGAAGATGTTTTCTCACTCTGGCAGATGGTTTTCTGTCGGGCTCGCTTTCTTTCTATGCATAGATGTTGTGATTTGTGATTTCAGCCCGTGACGGATGGTTTCGAATTTACAGTCACACACCCTTCAACAATCTCACGCAATGAATCGACTTTTTAAATGTGAAGTTTAACTTTCATGTGCTTTTACGCTGTCCTCTATCACCAGTGTATGTTCTCCAGTCAGGATTTACTCTGTGGTGAAATGTTCTTTCTTCTCTTATTGCTTAAGTTAGTGATTTCCTACATTTCCCCGGGATACATTTTGAGAGACAGAGACCTCGCCTGGACTCTTCTGGCACATCCAGACTTTGGTAGTGAGAGCATTAACGATAATGAAACTAAAGCAGCCCAGAGAAAACAAGAGTTTCCAGTTGAGTCGGAGCATTCATGTGAAACACAATGAGTCCTTTGTGTTCTTGTCTATTTATATTTGTGTCAGTTGAGACTTAAATATCTCAGCCTGAACGCCACTTAAACAGTTGTTATAAATCTGAAAGTATTTATTTATTATGTATTTATGTATGAAATTAAAAGCTTTAAATGGTGTTTAAATGAGATCAAACTCAGCTTTAGAAATCTAAACCATTTGAACTGGTTGCTCCTGAATTGATTCTATTTTTCATTCAAATCTACGCTGATGAGACTCTAGTTATTTTAACCTAGCACAGGAGAAATCTCCGCACTATAGTAAAACAGCATTTTAAGCTTTTGTTGTGACATGTTTCAATAATATATGGAGGATATTTAATAAAAAATCATATTTTTAAGTTTTTTTTATTGTTCAGAAGTACTTTATAATATTTTTTTTTTTTTTTAATCATAGATTATCATCCCTGTTCATTTAAGAGCACAGATGTCTTATAATAGAGACATTTATGCCAAATGTTTTGGTAGTTTTTACCGCACGGTATAAATTTATTCTGATGCATTGATAAAAATGACTTGTTTTGTTTAATGCACAGCTTAATGTTTAATACATAGTGTCCAGTGCCACAGTGTCTGTACCGTTTTTGTTCATTTGTCGATTAAATGCAAAGTATTTATCAAATATGTTCACGAGTTTCATGTTTGTGCAGCAGCGATAGGCCCGCTCACATCTGCTAAGTACTGTTACTTAGATGTAACAACACAGCCAAACCTCGTCTAGGCTGTTTTAATGTTGCTGACTTTGTCCCGTTTGACCTTTCTGCAGCTCTTCATTCACAACACTAGAGGGCAGCAATGATCCAACAGGAGGCAGTGGGGAACTTACATAAGCAGAGCCGCTACTGTGGCAAGAAGTATGCCAGTGATAACTCAGCCCTTTTTTTTTTTTTTTTACAAGTGTATTTGACTCAATTTCCATAAAAAAGCATCAGACGTTTCAGCTTAGAAGTCTTTTCTTGTGATTCATCTAAAGACACACACACACACACACACACACACACGCTTTTGATTGTTTTTACTCGTATTTCCACAAGAAGTTTCACAGATTCACAAAAAAATGATACACAGAACGAGTCACAGGACCAGCCTACCAACATTTTTTTATACAGACAAATTAAATGTTAAAAAAAATCTGTGAACCACTCCTGTGTTTGCCTCAGTGACAGGAAGCATCGTGACTGTTTAGGGTATCTAGGTGAGAGGAATATATTAAACTAGCTAAGCATTTTGTTCTGGAAAAGTGCCACATTTTGGAGGGGTGGGTGGCATGACTAATTGGGTTACCACTGTGCTCTGAAAACCCATCAGAAAAGTAACAGGCTTATGTGTTCACTATGGCAGCTTGTTATGAGGAGAGTAAGGGGGAGAGGCCCGACATGCTTTTTGTCAAGCAGTTTATTACAAAATGAACTCATCACCCCGATTGATGATTTGTCACATATCAGGGAGGAAGAGTATTTCTCTCTGATTGCATTTATGTAACTCCCTCCCACCTCCAAAATGAAATATAACTCTGTACTCAAATGTATCGACTCATGAGCCAATTCAGAATATTTACAATTTTTAGAATAAATAATCCTTCAAGCAGCCAACGAGCCTCTGTTTCTCATATGTGTAGAGGCCTCTGATAGTTCTCGCTGATAACATTCAGTGTGAATTCGTCCCCCATGATATCAGAGACAGTGGGAGACTGGGGATAAATCCTGCCGGGGGTCTCCAGGGTAGGAGAGGGTGGGGTAGACAGCCTGGAGCTTTTGACCTGCCCTCCTCCCCTGAAACTCCTCCACTCCTTGATCCACTCGCTCCTCGTCGACGGGTCCAGCCGGTCCAGATGCCTGGCTTGCACGAGCGGGGAGGGGGCGATAGAGTTCCTCAGCACGTGAAACGTGTACCTGGGGGAGAGAGTGTGATGGTGAGAAAGTAGGCCAGTGAAAAATATGCGGCCCTTTGATGTAAATCAGAGCATTCCCTCTAAATATCAGCACATTCAGACACATCAGCATCCAGGAGGAAGACTGAGCTGCGGTGCACGGTTTCCTGAACTAACATCCTCATATTAATGTGATTTAACTACAAATCAACCACAACAACCTCACAATCAAGAACACACTCCAAAATAAGACATAGATTACATGATTATGACATTGATCGGGCTTAAACCGTTGGTAGAAGGAAGACGAGAACAGTGGTTTATGACCTTTTGGGTTTGTGACCCATAAAGATGAGCAATGTAGTCTCGTGGATCCTTCATCACAGGTTATCTATGACCTTTATATTGAGCAGTGGTGTTAGGTAAAAACAGTGACATCACAATGTAGAAATATTCTGTTTCAAGGAAAATTCATACATTCAAAATTGTTTTATTTACAGGAGTTTTAGAGTTCTTGAATGTAAATTAAATTTATATAATATAAAAAAAAAATCTCTATTTCTTTTATCCACACTGGGGCCCTGTTAGATTCATTTTGAGACCCCCCATGAGAAAAAATGGACCAAATAGAAGTACAAGGACGACATAGTGAAATGAAACAGCAAATTGATTAGGTATTTCAATTAGAGTATTAATCAGCACCTAGACTGTTTAATATTATAGTTAATTGAATACCTTTGGGTTTTGGCGTCTGAAAACTTTATCTTGGGCTCGAGGAAACTATGACCATAATTTTTTGTTATTTTCTGACCCAAAATATGATGATGATTGAGAAACAGATTTTTTGCACGCTTTAACATCCTCTTCAGTGTTGAAGTATCAGAGTGAGGGCTGCTCTTTCTGCATTACCAAGAGCACATTTCTAATTAAAAAACTTAATTTGTTTTTTCCGTTTAGTTTCTGTAGATGTAACGTTAAAAACTGTTGACATTTTCCACCTTTTAGTGATTGCACACATACCAGGAGATAAAAGTAGGGGAGAAAAAATTGAGGGAAGATCACAAAGTATGCGTCTGAGCAAGGTATGTCTGTCTCCAGTTATTACATAAAGCACAAAAAGCTGCTCTGTGAGGATGGCAAGGGCACATTAAATTACTATCCCCCCTCCAGAGTGACAGACAGGGAGGATAACACCGATGGTACCTGGGGCAACAGAGCCACCACAGTAGTGATGAGGCAGAGAAGGTAGAACATGGGGTCGGCCATCTGGCTAGGAAGGATCCAGTACGGGTTGGATGGAGGGTTACAGGTGACGCAGATTGCGCTGTAGGCAAGTGTTACAAACGAAGTACAGCACCACGCTGCCCACGATGATTATCCAGTGAACCACCGTCTGCAACATCAATTAGATATATTGATTACAACTCCGTTAATGAAAACACATCTGGTTTTCATTGCGAGAGTTCTCTGGAAGTATACTGTGCTCATATCTAGAAACTCACCCAGGCTTTGATCTCTATTGACAGATGCAGCAGGATGGTAAATAAAGAAATTGTGTTCAAAGGAGTTACGGATAACTGGAGCCAAGGAGGTGGTGTAGATAGCAAATAGAAGGGGTCCCAGCACTGAGCCCTGGGGTACCCCTGTGGTGAGGCAATGCGACATGGACAGCTGTCCAAGCCAGGATACACTGAATGAGCACCCTGTCAGGTACGATTCAAACCTGGAAAGAGCCAAGCCAGAGATGCCCATGTTTGAGAGAGTAGAGAGGAGGATGCGATGGTTAACTGTGTCGAAGGCAGCTGATAAGTCAAGTAGAATGAGGACAGAGGACTGTGCTGCTGCTCTTGCTTCTTTAAGGGTTCTGTCCCAGACAACAGAGCAGTTTCAGTCAAGTGACCGCTCTTGAAACCAGATTGATTCGGATCAAGAAGATTGTTCTGTAGGAGGAATTCTGAGAGTTGCTTAGCGACCAGCCTTTCAATAGTTTTGGATGGAAAAGGAAAAAGTGAGACAGGACGATGGATCTCGACCTGAGCGCGGTTGAGAGAGGGTGATCTTCAGGTGGACTAGAATGTTTTCAGGACAGCTACAAAAAGTCCAGATGAGTACACACAGATTGTAACATCACACATCAGCTTCTGTGAGGACTGCTGTGTACCATCACAGAGTAAGAGTTAGTTAGAACAACAACAGGCCATTGTTCATACCACAGCCAAATTCTTACAGTTCAGGTTGGAAAAGGTAAAAGTGTTCAGGAGTGGGGATAGGAACAGGTATAGAGAGTCGAAGGCTCAAGCTTAGCAAGACAGTTGGTGAACTTAAACAACTGCACAGTTCTCCAAAATGAGTCTTCTTCTGGAGGGACAGATCACCACCCCCACAAACCCTACAAGGGCTCATCAGTAGAGGCTCCACCTCTGTGCCTGGGCCTCTCCGCAACTGTCCACCTCAGATACCCCCACCTCCCCGATCACAGTGACAACTCTCTCCATCCTGAAGAGGGATGTAAACAGGCAGTTCAAGACACACAACACAGCAAAAAAAAAACAAAACAAAAAAAAAACAAAGACCATAGGACTTAATGACTTGCCCTAATATCAGTTGTTATGAGTAATTTCTTTATACTTCATCCTGTGATATTGCACATTTCTACATTGGTGTGTTATATAATAATAAGCCATAAGGTTTTTTGCTAATTTACATGAAGCTGTCTGCTTTGTACATTCAGCACCAACAATTTTAAGAATCGTCGAATTGATCAGAACATCTAATATATATAATACATAGTATACATCTAATATAATATCTAATCTACCTAGAAACCACACTGAGCTGGCCACAAGGTTCTGTGCTTGTACTAATTACATATACATATGTAAACATTCAGGTTCTTTGAATTTATATCCCTGATGCTTTAAAGCTGCATGCTGCAAAGTGTCACCATATTACTAAACAGAGTTGGTTCAGATGACCTTTGGGTGGGTCAGCTGGAATCAGCTCTGTGTTTGCTGCCCTTTAAACAACATAGGAGAGATGTGCAGATTACATTTCAAGTGAACTGACTGACATTTGTCACTGTCTGTGTTGAGAGGCTCATTTCATAAGCCCCATCAGGCTGAACCTGTCTCTGGGACTGTTGTCAAATGTGACAAATGTGACTTTGTTAAGTTAATTCACTCAGTTTTGTCTCGTGTCTCTGTTGTCTTATGATTTCCTGTTTTATTTTGGTTCCACATCCTGTCTGTGTCTTGTCACCAGTTTTACTTTCTCCCTTTTGTCTGTTTTCGCAGCCTTGGGATTACCTGTCTCCGCCCTGATTGTTTCACCTGTGCCCTTACCTTGTGAGTATATACTCTCCCTTTGTCCTGTGCCAGTTCGTCTTGTCCCATGTGTCAGAGAGCCAGTGCTTTATCCGTACTGTTTCCATTGTCACATCTAGTTTTGTTACTTTGTTTGTTCAAGAGTGATTTTCTGTTTGTTTTCTTATTCTTGTTCATGTGCATGTTCTTAGTCCAGCTTTTTAGTATAGACTTTTTTCCTTTGTCAAGAGTGATTTTTCATTTTGTTATTAAAAACTCTATTTTGAAACTTTTGTCTGAGAGTTGTGCATTTGGGTTCTGGTCCATTGTTCAGTCAGTTTGGTGTCCATGGACAGTGCAGGGAGCTTTAGTTTACTTCAAACTGCTTTTGAACGTTTTGTCACCGTTACTGAAACACTAGCTAACTAGGTTTGTCTGACGTTGATTGATTGTTAGTTATTGGTTTGTTAATGGTTGTGCATTGATTACAGACCTATATACTTTTGTGCAAACCACTGAACAGGTGATATGAAAGTTGGCAGTATTTAATTTTTTTTGCAAGAGTAGAGTCCCCTCTCTGTGCATCTTGGAAGAACTGAATTTACAGTTCAGAGCTACAGAGAAGACAGTTTGGAGATAACCATACTGTTTATATTGTGATGTGTTACTCTTAGGAGCGTTTCTCATGCAGACTTGGTAGTTTTTATTTGTGTTCCTGCTTTTTTTAAATGTATTTTTATACAGTTTTCTACATTTTATGCATGCATGCTGAGTTCCACTTTGTTTCTGTTTTGTGGTGCCAATTCAGCAGTTTTTCTTGGATAGAGGGATGTCAGGCAGACAGACATCAGGCGACAAGATGACAGGCATGAGGAGGGTGACAGTGAGGAAAACTGCACCTCAAAACAAAAGATCTGACTGTCCACTTCCTTAGCCACCACGGGCAAAGAGGTGGATGACAGTCATTTTGTCACTGTAGCATACAGTAATAACATTAACAATATCTAATTAGGATATCCTTCATTTTATTGAATTTTGTGCATGCTTGGTGAACTTGTATAATTTCCATGTGAAACCACATGTTCACATTTGGTCAGGTATAATCCAGGGAAATCCTTCTCAGCCTATATTCAACTGAATACAGTACAAAGACACAATATTAATTGTTCAACTGATGGGATGAGGTCCACCACTTTGTAAAAAGCTGCACTGGCAAACAAATACAACAAATGATGCCTTACATAAACAGTGGAAACACTAAAAGCACAAAAATATATTCTTTGGTAATGCAAAGACACATTCTGTGTAGGGCAACACTTTCTTCACGTCAGAACACACATATTAATGTTACTGGCTTTTTCCTCTGAGGTGCTTGAGTTACGTCTGGTTAAGCATGTAACCTACTTGCTTATGTAATAGGTCATTTAAAATGGTTAATTGGTTTGGTTGTACGTGCCGGCAGTCAAGTCCAGAGAGTTAGTTTGTGACGGTTGGTTGCCAGCTAAATGGGCTGAGAGAGAGGTCCATTAAATCTCGAATCAAGTGGGATGACAGTGATATCTGCATCTGGTCAGAAACAGATGCCAAGAAACAAATGGCACACTCATATTCTAACCATCAGTCAATGCAACAGCTGAAAAAACATTGAAACAACTTATCTGCATCATCAAAGATGTGGAGAGGGGCAGATGCACTACACAACATCCTTCACCCACTCCAGTAAAAACAAGGTGACTTTCACAGCACTTTATCATAATGTAATGACTATAACTCATACCACAGCTCTCCCGGCTTATGGCTTTTGAACAGGACACATCCATTTTACCTTTCACCTTGTTACACTGTGTTGCTAGTTTTCAACTGATATTAGAACAAAGTTTAAAGTCAGTCATGTCGTGTGTACAGCAGTGGGTCCTTGGAAAACCAGCATGAGAACCTTTCATCTCGTTGGTACAATTTCTCATGATGAATTTGGCCCCTGACCCCTGGACTCTCCTTCCCTGCACTGATCCCCTAAGACAAGTCAGCGGGGTTTCAGGGGTCATAGTGTAGGGGTAGCTGCTGTATTAGGACAGTAAGTCAAAATAATGGTCTGCATTAGCTGCGGATGGCAAGGTCACACTGGCTAATCTCCTGCAGGGAAGTTTTGGATAAGAACCCAGTGATCTGGTCATGAATATTCAGCTGAGGGAAGTGCAGACAAAGAGACAGCACACACAATGCACACAAAAACAAACTACTGTGGTTTACTAAACTGTTAACCACATGGGACGCGGAAGAGGCAACCAGGTCTGACACTTTAGGGGTAAAAAATCTATTCATACTTGAATACTTGTGCTGTGTCTCTATTCAGATACTTCTGTTGGAGCACGTCTATATAGTATACTGTATACTTCCTATTGTAGTGCATTTATTTTAGCAGTGTAATGAGTATGGCTGTAACAACCACTTCAGTTCCATCACCGTCATTTTCACAGACTCCTTCTACTATGTAGACAAAATGGCAACCACTGAGGACAAGAAGTATCCACACTCAACTTTTTTAAATACATTATTGGACTAATGGCTTCAGGGGTTCAGAGGAAAATATATTTCAGTGAAGGTTCCATGTACATTGTGTATCATATCTATTTTTTAATTGCACTTCATTAAATTTGGGGAACTCACAAGAGCAACAGTGTTGGTTTGTTTTCAGATAGGACCAGAGTCACATGACCTCTCCAATATGGAGACCTGTGCAACACTCAAGAACACTGGTCACACAACAGGAGAAAGGAATGAAATGCATACAAGTGGAGAGAAACAAGAGGAGAGGACAAGAGAGGAAGTGTACAGCCTGGACACTGAGAGATTTTCAGAAAGTTTACAACATTCTCATCAGGTTTAATAGACTTATCAGATTCACTGAGGCTGAGATTGGGAATCAAGATTTAATTGTAAGTTAAGGCAAAAAGATTAATGAAAGAGTTATGTCAGCCATGCACAGAAGAAAACTCATGTCACGTGTTAGTCTGCATACAGCCACAAAAACCTTCACCAGTAATGTAGCCTAGTCTGTATATAGGCTAAGGCTATGTTTACACGTAGCCGGGTATGTTGAGAAACAAACATTTCCCTCCCTCCGTTTTCCAAAATAACATCGTGCACACAGCATCGTTTTCAAAAAAAGTTTTCGTTTACATCAATCCGCATAAATACACCTGATGGTCATCTCACCCTCCATGTAAGGATGCAGCAAGTTGGAGAGTACCAACAGTGATGACCACGACATCCTAAAGTTTTCACGCCACTCCTCCAGAACAACCACTTCATTTTCAAAATTATCCCACCAGACAGCAGTCCGCCCAGGTGACGGCGACTGGGTCTTCAATTAGGTGGGAGAAGCAAAATTGCTGACCTCCGAGCCTCCATCGTCTCTGGTCATCGACATGATACATCAGCTGTGTATGCAAATGCAAACACATGAAAAGTGTTTGCACCAGAAGAACTGCTACTCTGAATGCTTCCATGATCATCGTCATAGCAACAGGTAAACATTGGTCGCACTGCCTAAAACTCAGTTTATCTCAATTTACACACAAACACGAAACCAGAGTTTTCCAGAAACTCCATTCTAGCTGGAGTTTTTAGAACGATTCGTTTTCAGAGGGGAATTCACCGTTTGCATGTAAAAGATAGGTACAAACGAAGGGAAATGTCTCCGTTTTTAAAAATACACATGTACGTGTAAACAGGGGCTAAACCTACTTGATGCTGCTCCTTAACCTCATTATCTTGAGCATAGAGTTATACCTGAGGCTGAGACGAGCATATCAGATCTTCTATCATCTCATTTCAAACTAATATGGTTCAAGCTAAGAAAAACATGCTTCCAATAAAGCAACTGAGTCCCTGAGTCTCTGAGTCTAATGCTTTCAATCACGTAGCATTGGATTAATATATAACATATTAATATTAATCAGATTGGATTAATATTATATATATATATATATATATATATATATATATATATATATATATATATATATATATATATATATATATATATATAAATCTGATGAAAAGACGAAAGACACTGCTTCATACATCTTTAGAGAGATGGCCCTTTTTGGCAGGAAGTGACAATGGAAGGTCAGGCAGCAGATGCATCCCAGTAGGCCTCGATGTCACGGCACAGCAGGGCCACTGTGTAGCATATAACAGAAAACACCATACAGCCCAGGCCCCACTGCGCTCAGCCAGATCTTTATGATGCAGTAAAATATCAGTCATGCAGTTCCAAACTCTCAGGTTGCACAGTGAAAGTACCCTTGAGAGGACCCTGCAGAAGAAGAGAAACCCAAGAGGAAACAAAGGCTGAAGTGGGACAAAGACAGACACAAAATATGGGCTATAATTGATTATTTGCCTTTCTTTAGCCAAATTAGAAGACTGAACTTCACAGTGCAGTTACTGACATTCACAACATAGCAGGGGACCACTAAGCAGCTCCTGGATCAGCCAGACATTCATTGTCTTCACAAAGTAAATGGTAAATGGACTGTACTTATATGTCTCCTTTCTAGTCTTCAGACCACTCAAAGCTCTTTACAGTACATATATCATTCACACATTCACGCCCATTCACACACTGATGGCATTGGCTGCCATGCAAGGTGCCAACTGCTCATCAGTTTGAGGAGCTAACCATCCATACACATTCACACACTGATGGCACAGCCTTCAGGGGAAATTTGGGGTTCAGTATCAAGGACATTTTGACATGCAGGATTGAACCACCGATCATCTGATTAGTAGATGACCCGCTCTACCTCTAAGCCACACCCGCCCACAAAATTATACAAAGAAGCCAAAACATTTACACATCACAATCTCATGGCATAATTATACCCACAAAGAATGATTTGATGGATGACCATTCTATGACCATCTATTGGCCATTTTCCATTTGTATGATTCATCACACTCAAAGCCCATGGCACACCAATCAAGAATTTTTCAACAACAGGTAACATTCTACTGTCATTTTACATTTCAGTTATTTTAGAAAACTGCCCGTGGATCAAACAAGTTCAAACAGAATAGATGGGCAAACATACCAGGTCAGTCAACAGTTGACATCAAAATTTACCTCAGAATGGAGAGTGAAGAGGATATATACTGTAATGTAGAGGTATTCCTTGTACAGGATGTCTTGAAACATGCAAGAAAAAAATCTGGAGCAATATTTGTCATGAGCTGCAAAATGAAAACAGATCTGGTTTTGCAGTGTGTGACATGGAGCAGCTCTGTGACATGTGTGAGAGCAGTAGGCTACTGGCTGTTGGATAGGATTATTCATGCAATCCCTGTAATTTGTATTTTTGATGTTTTACCTCTCATTTACTGTATGTACTATGTGTATTTCAGGTGTAGCTGTCCATTTAAGAGCATGGAAACAACCAAACTTCACTTAACACAGGATAGATGGATAGAACATCAAAACCATCCATCTCCAAACAAGGACATAGCCATGATGCACAAAAGAAACATCTGTCTTTGTTGTGTTGACTGCAAGTATGGTCAGACAACATGTCGTATAACTTTGTCTGAGCCTTACTGAGACTGGAGTAATGCCAGTAAAAGTACGATTACATGAAGTACGATATGAAGTTATCTGTATGATTCGTCAATGCATTGCTGGGTGATGCCATATTGCGTTGTGGCAAACACTGAGTTAATTTCACTACAACAGCCTCAGGACAGGTGACTAGATGAGACTATGAGTTCCTATGAGTGATGTCGACACCAAGATACTTGAAGCTGTCCAAGCTCTCTACTGGATCTGTTGTCAGTCTTGCTAAGGAGGAGGATCTCTAATTCCTTCAGATAGACCTTTTCACATTGCTCTTGCATGTGCCTCAGAGCAAGGACTTACTCAAAACAACACATCCAATACGTGCCTTATGTCAGCACATAACCTCCACACACGCAAAACCAAAACATGCCAGTCTGGCTACAAGGAATCAAGTCTGCATTAACATGTGCAAAATAACCTCTGAAATACAATAACACGCATCAACAAACCAATCAATGACAGCACACACACATGATCATCAAGCCTGCCTACAACAGATCCAATCCTCAGCGACATCATATACAACACAGTGCTTAATTATAATTATTAATACAGTTTAGACAGATTTGCCCAGATTTGCCTCTACTTTAAAACAGAAGTGACCACACAGGCCTGGGATCAGCTTCCTTTGCTGTTGGTTCAGAAGCCCATGATATAGACAGGCAACAATCTGATTCAGTCCAGGATGTGATGAAGGGTGCTGGGTTAAATCTCTCCAAAGGAGGTCCATTAAGGTCCACAAAAGGAAGCAATGAGACGCAAATCTATTGTGTCAGGGTCACTGATGGCTGAAAACCCCCTCTCACACTCTGATGAGGTGGAGAGATATGTCCTGCTTGCTGTATATAGCTTTTCCAATGGTTTGCCTAGTGCTTTATTTTGTAACTTCCAGTTGCAGAACTCCACTGCTTTTCTAGCTAACTTCATTTTCTCCATACACAATCAATGCGTTGCGGTACTGTGGCCAGACGTGCTTATCCTTAACAAACAGCCAGGTGTTGCGGGACTTCCATTCTCTCCACTGCAGGCTGGTCCAGTTAGCTAGTGCCCCATCTCTAGCCTCTGTCAGCTCATCCCATAAGGTCAACCCAGGCCCGGCTGTGCAATAACCGCAAAACATGGCAGTAAATACAATTTTATTAAATTAAGCGTGTCCAGCAGCTCCAGCAAAAATGGTCCAGCATGGGTCTTTTTTGTTTCCAATGTCCAAATTAAAGTGACATTTAAGACATAGCGCCCCATGCTTCAATGATGAGGACAAGAATTGCATGCAGGCCAGCATCTTTATTAAAGTGAAATAGTGATGAATTACCATCATGCACAAATCATACATTAAAAATATCCTAATTTTACACATGATCCATTATTATGACAATAGAAAAAGAAAAGAAAATGCATGGGAAAAACATTTTGCCAATATTTTAGAGACCCTTCAAACATTTTACAAATCATGTTTTCAGGGGACCTCTTGTCTCATTCATAACTGCTGAGACCCCCCTGGTTCCCCTGTAGTTCACACCATGAGTGCCACTACTCATTCAGGAATGATGAATATATGTGACAAATAACACATTGAATTGATTCATCCATCCATTTACTCATGAGCTAGGTTCTGCCTGTTAAAAGTGAATGAGTGAGCGAGTGAAGACGTAATCGTACCCCCTCAAATTAACCTGACATGACCATGGTGTTCCTCATAGGCCCTGGCTACAACTTCCAACAACACTGGTGGTTATATCCATCCAGCAAACTCACAGATGTATGTACAGCACACAACCTCAATGTTATGCATCAAAAGATCAAATTAGATCAGTTCAAAGCACATCGGTCCCAGTTCACTAACCATGAAGTTAGAAAAAGAATCCAGGAGCCAACAAGGTCAGACTGGAACAAACAGTGAACAGTGAGATGCGTTTGGATAATGACTGGAATATAGAGCAGCTATTTTGCCATCAGGAGAGGGAGGGCACATAATTTGGCTTTGACAGCGTGTGTGGAAGTCCTTTGTTGGTGCTAAAACAGGACAATCCTTCCTGACCCATCTGATCAGAAGAAGGGGACAATTGTCAAGAGGAAAAATGCAGCTGCTACATTTAAAAAAATAGCTGCATTTAATGCCAATCCCTGTGAATTAAGGGTATTTAGAAGTCAGTTCATGAAATCGTCTTGTCCATCGACACTGATTTGCTGCATGATTGTGGTTTCCCCAAGTAAAACAACGACACAATATATAAGTAAAATATGTACCTTGAAACAAACAGGAAGTTCTGCACATTTACAGTATTAGTTATTTTAGTGAATTGGACAATTGAAAATTAAACACTGTACATCAAAATGCATAAATAGCTATATTTAAAGATAGTATCTGTAAATTTAGGACATTAAACAATAATCTTAGTAAACTGAACAAATACTGTTAAAAATGTTGTAAGTCATTACACATTAAAACAGCTAAGGCAATCTCTGTAAATGTAGGACCTGTCCACACAATCGTGTCCAGACAGATCCGGCTTTTTTGAGGTGTGAAACTGGTATTTTTTGAGAACGGGTCCCAGAGTGGGAAAATCCTAAAATGCCGGATAGACCGGAGTCATCTGGACGCCGAATGCAGATTTTTTCTTTTTCAAAAACAATGATGGAAACCTTTAACCTTAGCCGCCGCCACTAGACGCGTCATAACAACAACAATGGCGGACTACAAGCTCGTGCTCGTACTACAGAAAATACTCAGTCTATTACGGCTGCTACGACAAAATCTTCTGCTTCTACATTACTGTGAGGAGCAACAAAAGAACATGTTCGTAAACTGCGCATGACCTTTGTACACATGCTCCACAGCTTCTCTTCTGGTTTTAGTGTGGCGGCGTCACAGCGCTACATACAGGCCTGGCATATGTACTACAACGTTTTGGGTCGTTTCCAGTGAATCCATGTGGACGCAGATATTTCTGGAAACGACGCCGTGTTTACAAAGATTTTTTTTTCAAAACGGCAGCGTATTGGGTGAGGATGCATATTCATCTGGACAGGGCCATAAGGCTTTCAGCAGTTACTTTATATAATTGTTCAGTATAATGTTTTACTTCCAAAATATCCAAAATGTTTTTATATGAAAGAAGTTCAGTTTTTAAATTACAAAAAAATAACACAAATCACTACCTCAGTTTGCTAATATATGTTAATCTATGTTAATGGTGATAAACCTGTAAAAAAACAAAAAAAACAAAACAAAGAATCATTTTATACAAAATCAGGGTCATCATTCACACAGTGATGCGGTCCAGGGTGTTGTCCCAGAAGCAAAAATTATACATTGTATCATTCTTCATTTAGTGCGGTCCGTGTTCAAACATGCATTTTGGACACCAGTCAAAACGCAGCATCAAATGATAGAGGTTTGTGTTTCCATGACGACTGTGTGGTTGCCTACGTCCTGTAACGTGACTCCAGTGGCCAGGTAAATGACGGAGTCACGGAGAGCAGTCGCACCAGGCAGTTGGTGTGGCCTTGGACTGGAGCCGTACCTAGACCACCCCTTCAGACGGTCTCAATATTTTAGACACTGACCCACCGTACTCAGTCCAAAAAATCATTTAGGTCGACTAGGTTGCCTGTGTGAAAGCACCCTTCCACTGGATTGTGTACTAATACAATACCATATTAATGGTAAACATTTAAATTACTCCCAATATCTGTAAATCTACAGGCATTTTATTGTTTAAAAAAGCAAGTCATCTGTTAGAATACAGAATACTTTCTGTAAAATTACATCATATAAAGGGCACTTTTTGTAAAATAATATATGTTAAATTGTCTTTATACAGTAATGTACAGTATTACTTTTGTGTTTGTACAAATACTACTCAATACCTCTAAAAAAAAGAAAAAAAAAAACATACATGCTTAATGACCTGCAGTTTTATGGAAAACACTACACATTTCTGTAATTTTACATACGTATTATTGGTAATTATATGTCATTCTAAAGGGAAATATTGAAATTACTGCCAGTATCTGTTAATTTACAGTTATTACATTATCTTATGGAAAATGGTAATAAACCTGTAAAACATACAGGAAATTGTATGTAAAGAGTATGTTAGAGTTAAAGATGTGCAGAATTTTAAACATAAAACCTAGAATTACTAAAAAAAATATCTGTAAATCTACTGCCATTTCATTGTTTTATTGGAAAACAGGAAATTGAAGTGTAGTAGGGCATAAGTCGTCTTGGTGGACGCAGCACTGTGTCCGTGCAGAACGCTTCTGGCCTCTTGTTTTTATTGTGTTCCATCTCTTTTAATCATTAACTCCGAGCCTGCTGTGAGGTCACACAGATGAAGCCTGGAGTCTGAACACGACACCAAATTCTTATTTTTTTTCAACAAACTGTATTGATGATAAAGGTCTGAAGAGGAAAAGTGATCAGACATCAGGCACATTTCATTGTTGCTTCTTCACACCAGATTTCAGGAAAGTTTCGGTGCTTCCTCTGGTGCGCAGCGCTTTTGGGCAGCTCTCCAAAGAGGTGTGGCCAGTGACGTGTCCAAGTCGGCACCAAACCGTGCGCGTTGAGGACTAGAGAGGGGATGAAGGGAAATATTAATGACGCGCCAGGAATGAAGAAGTTCTTGGGAGGAATAACGCGCCGGCTGCGTGTGATGTCCGCGTACAATTGAACTTTTACGCGCCGCGGTTCTGGTTCGTTCTGCTTTCAGCAGCGGCGGTAGAGGAGCTGTAAACCGGCAGAAGTCCTGAAGCAGCAGCTGGTCTTCTTTTTCCTCTGATCGCCGCCTGGAGGGAGTGACAGGTTTGTGACATGAATCCGTCTTTTCGTTTCAACTTTTCCATCAGCGCGGCGCGTTTTGTCGTCCCCGGTCTGACAGGTGCAGACCAGCTCGGCTGCTGACAGCCAGGTCTAATTTTATTCAAATGAAAATAAGAATCAGCTGTTTTAAAGTGATTTTCATACAACTTATAAGCTGATATACGGTTAAAAAGGTTAAATGCGACTCTGTGATTCCGACCTTAGTTATAAAAACTAATTTAAGACTATAAAACTGAAATCTGTTGAAGTTTATTTCAGTCTAGCCAGAGCTGAGAGGGTAAATTAAAATGATGATAATATTTCTGATTTAAAAAAACAGAGAATAACCAGATTACAGAACTTCTCTCGGGATCCGGAGCTTTCAGTCACACACGCTGTAATCCTCAGCAGATGCAGAATGATATCTGTAAAGTTCAGGGCTGTTTGGAGACACACCGGCCGTCCCCTTCTACCTTTATATGGCTTCATCGTCTTCAGTGTCTCAGAGAACAAGTGCAGCCCTGTGACTCTAATGTCCAGACACCAATACAAAGATTTCAATTTTGCTCTTATCACTGGAAGAAGGCGTCTTTGTGCCATATTTCAGCATCTTCACTTAGCTGAACGCCAAAGAGTTGTTTATTTTTACTTTGCAAACAGAGCAACGGGACACACACGTGTGAAAACTATGAATGAGAATATAATGAACTTCCCGTGCTTGTTCAAACTCCTCATTTCTGTCGTGTCTGACATGGTACTGATATGGTCAGCTGCATGCTGCCCTAATAAGGTCCACCGTTTTCGTCCCAGGCACAGCAGCCAGTTTGCGAGTTAAATCAAATCTTTCGGCAGCTGATGTTCATCCAAGATGTGAAAAAGTTTGCAAAGCACAAAGCAGCAGACTTTAATCAATCCAATCAGATCCCGCAGAACTCTAAAAATGTACTTCTTCACACTTCCTCCACAGTTTTCTTTTTTCCTAGTAAGGGACGTTTAGTTTTCTTTTGACGCTGCTGATTATTTTATCACATCAGCCAGATCCTATCTGCTCCCGTTCTTCAGGCTCCGCAGAGGAAAGACAGAGGATGTACGCCTGTCAGCCTCCTCTCCACAGCCTTGAGTCTGCTCGTGGTGTAATAATAATCCTGCTGTTACTGTAAATACCAGACTTCTTTTCCACTCGTGAATAACTGAGCTGTGGGGGAGTGAAAGTGTGTATGTGTGTGTGTGTGTAGGGGAGGATGGAGGGAAGTCCTGTCATTACCAGAAATAAGAAGCCGGAATTTAAGGACACATCCCCTTCTATTCTCCGGGGGGTTTCGCCCACGTCTGAAAAGCATTCCACTGGCCGGTGCCGCAAACTCGCCAAGGTCACGCTGCTCAACCACTCCTGATAGCTCCCTCACTCCGTCCACAGGTCGTCCATCACCCGAGATACCCCAGTACAGAGTGTAACGAAAACACGGCCGCACAGAGCTGAAAATCAGTGCCGTCCGTGTGTTTCCACACTGCAGTCACCCTCGCTGGGTGTTTCTACACAGTCAGGCAGCAGTGAGAGGGAGGGTGTCATGCCTCAGATCGTGTGTATTATCAAGGTGTAATCACACCAAACCTGCTGAGAGCTGCTTGTTCCACCTCTGGAACACTGAAACGGGGAAAAAAATGACATTTGAACCACTTCAGCTTTCAGATACTTGAGACAAAAGTCGGTCAAAATGGGATGCACTGATGCTTCCAGCTGCTTCCTGATGTTGTCTTAAAGGAGCATTCCAGTAGTTTTACGTAACTTTGATTTCCTGATGTTAATGTTCCAGTGGGAAGCTAAAATCAGAAACATCAGTTTTCAAGCAGAATCGAGGCAACATTTTTTGTAGGTTTAAAGGTGGAGGATTTATCTTCTAGTTTATCTTCTAGCATCTTGTAGTTAATGCCTCCACCTCACCCTCTCCTTCCCACAGAGAAATGTGGCTGCATAATGTGTGAAAAATACCCAGTCTACAGCCAGGGCTACTGTAGAAACATGGAGGAGCTGCAGCGTCTGTAGATATAAAAGTCTGAAACCGAAAGCTGATGCAGCTGATTTCCAAACATTTCTAAAAGTCGTGAGGCGTGAACTGCATTCAGCGTGTTTTCTGAACCACACGTCACATGTCCTTTAAGTATCTGAATAAAACCAGCATCTATTGAATGGATAAATTCACTGTTTTAATGTTAAGACACTGCAGTGCTGCTGATAGTGGCCAGGCTTTGTGCATGTGAACGCGGGGCAGTGCAGACCTCTGACATAACCAGAGCTAACAGATAAATGGCTTCTATGTGTTGAATTTGTTGTTATCATCATATAAGGGCAATAATGCACTGTGAGCTGTTCTGATACATGAAAATAACCAACAAAGCTGAGGCACTTGTGTTTTTCTTCTACTTAACCTGCATCAATGATCTGTAACTTAAGTTCATGATATTTTAAAAGTGTCAGAACTGTGAAAGCTTGCTTTATTTTTTTTATCTGACAAACAGTCCAAAATCCAAATATATTTATTATCATGCATGACTTAGAGAAGCGTAAATAAATGTTGTAAATGTAAAGCTGGGTAATATCTGGCACCTTGGCCAGCACTATTTTCCCATCATCTTGCCTCTGTTGTTCATTTGTTAAAATATTTCTAAAGCATCATTATATTTAGGGTCCGTCCACACAAGTACGATTTTTGTCAAATCTGCATAAATACTTATCATTTGTGTCTAGACGGATCTGTCTTTTTTGAGTTGTGAAAGAATTATAAAATTTAAACATGTTCATTGGACAGTGGAAAAAAAGCACAGTGCATTAAAAATACATTAAAAATAGCTGCATTTAATGCCAATCCCTGTGAAAATATCAAAATACATAAATAGCTATATTTAAAGATAGTATCTGTAAATTTAGGATATTAAACAATAATCTCAGTAAACTGAACAAATACTAAATATTAAAAAAAATTAATTTGGCAGAAAAACAATGATTGTAAGTCAGCTAGGGCAATTTCTGTAAATGTAGGACCCATCCACACAAGTATGTTTTTGTCAAATCCACATAAATACTTCATAAATACTTCATAGATACAGAATACTTGTGTCCAGACAGATCCGGCTTTTTTGAGGTGTGAAACCGGTATTTTTTGAGAACAGGTCCCAGAGTGGGAAAATCCTAAAATGCCGGCTAGCCCGGAGTCGTCTGTTTTTGAAAAAGAAAAAATCTGCATTCGGCGTCCAGTGATGGAAACCTTTAACTTCAGCCGCCGCCACTAGACGCATCATAACAACAACAATGGCGGACTACAGGCTCGTGCTCGTACTACAGAAAATACTCAGTCTATTACGGCTGCTACGACAAAACCTTCTGCTTCTACATTACTGCGAGGAGCAACAAAAGAACATGTTCGTAAACTGTGCGTGACCTTTGTACACATGCTCCACAGCTTCTCTTCTGGTTTTAGTGTGGTGGCGTCACAGCGCCACATACAGGCCTGGCATATGTACTTCAGTGATTTGGGTCGTTTCCAGTGAATCCATGTGAACGCAGATATTTCTGTGAATGACGCCGTGTTTACGGAGCTTTTTTTCAAAACGACAGCGTATTGGGTGAGGATGCATATTCATGCGGTCAGGGCCTTAGTTTGACTATTATAAATGGATGTGTAAATTCTTTAACTATTTTAATTTAATTTTGCAATATAATAATTTTCTTTGATAACTGAGACAATAACAGGCTCCAAAGACAATGAAATGACTTTCTAAGGATGTGATGTATTTGGAGTACAGTACTACAGCAGACAGGGCCGACCTGTCAGACAGGTAGATGGTGCAGCAGTGACAGGGAAAATGACTCCACATCCAGACATTGTAATCAGCCCGTCGATTCTCCTGAAGCCTCTCGCTGTTCGGCTCCTCTCTGAGCCAGAAGCAGCTCTGTCCAGGGCTCCGCCCGCTCCCATGTAATCTGTCAGCCTCTTCAGTTCAACTCTTCATCTCCAGCAGCTCCTTGTCAGCTTTGTGAGGCTGAGAGAATGGTGGAATAGAGGCTGGCTAATGGTTTTGCTGGGGGTCTTTGTGTTTCGGTATGTGCTGCTGGCTGGGAGCCTTGTTCTGGGTGGAGAAGAGATCCACTCTGCTTTTATACAAGAAATAAACAGCTTTTTTTTTTTGATACACGGCCCTGCAAACCATATTTTCATTCACATTCTCATGATATTTCTTGTTGGTGAGACCGCATATTCTTTGGTAAAGCCGAACAATGTGTGCCCAGTTCAGCTTTGACAAAAATATTTGTTTGTGGAGACACTTTGACCTCATCTTGTGTCCTCCAAAGGTGGCATATCTGAGCTTTTTCTTCATGAGATCCAGTTATTATGAGATAAAAAAAAAAAAACAACATTTTGTGTGTGAACAGGGTCTTGGATGAACTCTCTGATTGGACACTGGACAGAGGTGTGAGTTATATTACCAGACGTTAGACTAGTTTTTTAAATTCATGTGGTAAACCTCCCGGTGTAAACAACTGAATAATATCCATCACCAATCTGGCTCCATCAGCACTCGTGTTTGAGAAACAGAATGTATTAATCGTGTGTCTTTTCAAACTGCATGTCAGCTCGTGCTCATCAGGCTGAGGCACTGCTTCATAACCTTTTTGTCCAGTGTGTCCTCGCAGATTTACCTCTTCATCGTTATAGGGGTGGCTCAGGTCGAAGCATGGTAACTGAAAGCACCTGTGACGACACCCACCTGTCAATCAAAGCATCCACACTCTTAATTCTGCATAATTTTAAGTCTTAATATACAGTGCATATGTAAAGTATTCACAGCGCTTCACTTTTTCCACATTTTACTGTTACAGTTACTGTTTTGTAAATTCTATACATAATACCCCATAATGACAACTTCAAAAAAGTTTGTTTGAGAGTTTTACAAATTTATTAAAAATAAAAACTGAAGAAATCACTTGTACATAAGTGTTCACAGCCTTTGCGATCAAGCTCAAAATTGAGCTAGGTGCATCCTGTTTCCTCTGAACATCCTTGAGATGTTTCTACAGCTTAATTGGGAGTCCACCTGTGGTAATTCAGTTGAACATGATTTGGAAAGGCACACACCTGTCTATATAAAGGTCGTACAGTTAACAGTGAATGTCAAATCACAAAACAAGCATGTCAAAAGAATTGTCTGTAGACTTCCAAGACAGGATTGTCTCTAGGCACAGATCTGGGGAAAATTTGTGAGCACTGTGGCCTCCATCATCCATAAACAGAAGAAGTTTGGAACCACCGGGACTCTTCCTAGAGCTGTCCATCCCTGCAAACTGAGTGATTGGGGCAGAAGGGCTTTAGTTAGGGAGGTGACCAATAACCTGATGGAGACTCTGACAGAGCTCCAGGGTTCCTCTGTGGAGAGAGGCAAACGTTCCAGAAGGACGACCACCAATCAGGCCTGTGTGGTAGAGTGGTCAGATAGAAAGCCACTCCTGAGTAAAAGAATCATGGCAGTCCGCCTGGAGTTTGCCAAAAGACACCTGAAAGACTCTCAGATCATGAGAAACAAAATTCTCTGGTCTGATGATACAAAGATCAAACTCTTTAGCATGAATTCCAAGCGTTATCGTTTGGAATTTTTTCCATTTTGGAATAAGGCTGTAACATAGCAACAAAATGTGGATACTTTGAATACTTTCTGTATGCACTGTATTTTGAACAGGCAAGTGGTATAAATATAAATTCACCCTCAGTACAGTTGTCATGAACGGGAAAATTGAGTCCAAAACTGTTTTTGTACCAGGCTGTAAACATGTTTATTTCCGCTGTGAACATTTAACATGGGGACTTATGGAGACTGAAAGGTTGCTGTTTGATTTTACTTCTGTTTGAAGTATCATATCAGAAAAATTTCAGAAAATTTTGATGGTGTAGCCTCATAAAATTAAATTAATACTTGACTTAATGCTGGCTCAACAAGACCACAACATATAAAGGACTCCACACAAAAGTTTCAAAGTTTGCAAAAAAAAAAAAAAGTGACCTCCCTCAGTGGGAAAACAATGTTTCCAGGTGGCACAGAGACCTTTGACCTGTCATGCTGTGTGTTGCTGCTAAATAACATGAACAACTCGGTTAGTTTAGTTAACCTTGATTCAGCTGTGTTTAGCCCAAAGGAGTGATAATGACAGAAAATGATGTTGAGTTAGTTTTTTAATGAGTTGTGCATCTGACAGATTTGTTGTATCAGTCAGAAGCATTATTTGTATGAAAAAGAGATTATGATTAGTTTAGCTAATTTGATCCTGTATCAACTTCAAATAACACTTTGCCCAGTTCACTTCCAGTCATGCGGTCGACAGCACACATTTGATGACCATTTGAGTTCATTTGTGTGATATGTGAAGGGAAACAATTCTTCTCCAGGTGACTGAGCATGTCGAAGCAGAACATGATCACACTGTCAGGAGGAGCAGTCCGTCATCAGTCAGATAGAGATGATGAGCTTAAAGCTCGTATTTCAAAGATAAATGCACATTTGAGAGTTCAGTGGTGTAAAAACCATCAAAACTGGTGTGCAGAGGTGTGGAGCAAAGTGGTCAGATGAGTCAGCAGATAGTGACTGAGTGTCATACACCAAAGGGATCCAGAGACTGAACAGATGCAGAGTGACAGTCAAACAGTAGCTAACTGCAGTTAGTCATGCAGAGGGACAATATTTCAGTGACATTTGAGGTTTTGGAGGGCATTTCAATTAAACTCAGTTAACAGTGCAGAACATATCTTTGTTCTGTTCTATCTCTATAGTAGTTGTGCAACGACAAACAAAATTCGCAGTTTGGTTTGATACTTTAGTGTCACGGTTTGATATTTTTTCAATACAAAAAAGAGAAATTTCCTTTTTAAACTTGTAGTTTATTGAAATTACCAACATTTGTTTCAACAATACTAATACTACTTAAAAATACTTAATACTAATAATATTATAATATTAGAGAAAGTAGTTCCAAATGCCAGATCTGAAGGATGGTGGAGGACCTTCTATTTCAGCGAGCAGTACACGTCAATTTACACAGATCACCTCGAGCGGGCGGAAAAAGCAAAGAAAAGCTGTTGGATTTTCAAAATAATATAACAGACAAAAGCTAAACTAATTAACTACGTAGCATATTTACACATGTAGGAGCATGTTTAGAAGAACATACACCAGGTAAATGGCCAAATCTGAGCAAGTCAACAAAGTCTGGCGGGCTAAACGCTTGTTCTGAAATGCTACGCCAGAGGCGGCGGAGTAGTCGAACGCAGATCCACTGAGCTTTCAGCACAGAGCACATTGTCAGAAGTTGATAAAATAAATATAAAAATTGTATATTGTTCAATTCATGGTGCGTACTGAACTGAGACCACTGTATCAGACGGTTCAATACAGATACATGTATTGTTGCACCCCTACTCTGTAGATATAAAAGTCTTATTGGGAGGTAATAAAAATGTTTCTTACTTTCGGGCGATTATACATTCCACCATTGTCACCATATTTAAATGTTATCTGTTTGTTTTTTTTGTTTTTTTTTTAAATATATATGCAGTACTTTGCAGAGGTTTGCAGATTTTAGTAAGAACTCACTGCAGCACCGCAGGCACACCTGTTAAATCACTGCTAACGTGAATGAATGATTGCAATATGATAGTTGCATTAAGAAAGTGTCCTTTGACCCTTGCCTGCCTGGTGGTTTACCATGGAAGACTGCCATGAGCACCAGTCTGTCCAAAGCTCAAAGCACAGACGTTCTTACAAAACAGCTTTACATAGTCCACAGGTAAAAGCCTAACTGTTGACACACAGCCTGAAGAAGTAAGTGACTTGTTCTTGACTTGTTTTCTTTTTTTATCTGTCATGCAGTTTTTTTTAACTCGTGTTTGGCTGTGAGTGTTTAATTCTGGCAAGTCTGAGAACATATTCAGATGTGAAATGTCAGCCAGAATGGAGGCAATTAGTTTTAATATATTTTTTCTATTATTGTGCATCTTGTGTTTTTTCTCTCTAACAGTTTAATTTCCCGACATTCAGCCAATCTGTATGAACGTCTCCACTCTTGCGTTCTTGCTTGTTTTGTAAACCTTGATCTGGTTATGTTTAGCTCTCACAGTTCTCACGGGCACAATAACATTTTCATTTTGTGTATGACAGCATTATCCACGGTCACTGACAACTGGTAAAACTGTGCGAGTAGACACAGAATACGCCTGCATGGTATCGTATTATTGATTATTAGTGATTTACTACTTGGTGTTGAGCCAACACACTGCTTAACTGGATAATCTTCTGTGCAGGTCAGTGGTCTGTTAATGGCAAATCCAAACCGTAAACATTCAGTGCAAGCCAAAAAATATGAAACTTTACCAACTCCTTGGAGCTGCATAAATACATGTTCATTGATTGTAACCCCTTGTAGCCAACAATGTCGGACCTTTCATTGTGGCCTGACAAGGTTTTAAATGTGAATGTACGTCACAGTTACTGGGGACTGGAGGTTTATTGGAGGTCAGTATTATTCCAGTCAGTAGATAAAATCTGATAATGTGCTGTTTGTAGCTGTGTTAACAAATTTTACTTCCAATACAATGAAACACAGACATATAGCCTCTTCCTCCTGTGACATTACCAGGCTCCCAATGAACATTTTAAAGAATATGTAACAAAAATGATGCACCTGGCACTGACATTACTTTACTGCGGTGCAACTGGAGCACTGACACTTGGAAATTTCAGTGTGTTCGGCCTGCAGGAGAGGTGAGACACTTTGAAGCGAGGCAGTTTAGCCCCTAACATGCTTTTTTTTTGTATATGGTAATACTCCCCAAGACCTTTAAACAGACATGGATGTCTAAAATTGCATATATTTGCCCCCTAAGTTGTCAAAAACGGTTGCTTTAAATAGAGGCTGCGGCCCTACTGTGACCCCGATCCTTATCAAGCAGTTACAGATGATGGATGGATGGATGGATGAATGCTTTAAATAGTTGAGTTTACGGGCTGTTGTGGTAGAGGATATATGGAAGATTCATTTGATTTTCACCTTCTTCTGTATCTCATAATTTATCTGATCTGATATCGGCTGCATCCGAGTGCAGGGGCTGAACTCTTTACAGAGTACTCCCCAAATGATCCAGTTCCATCTCCACTTCACAAAGCTGCAGCCACTGCCAACAGCGAATCGTGCTTGTAGCTGACCCCTAAAACAGATTACAAACCAACAAACTGATTTCCACGTCTGACACATGGTGCACTGCCCACATTCTGCCCTGGCAGGCGATGGTCTCTTGCATTCACACATGTGTGACCAAAGCCTGCAGCCTTGCAGAAACCAACGGTGCGTTCAGTAGTTCCTTGGCAAAAAGTTCCTTGTCTCATTTCCATGTCACCAGGAAGTTGCCTTCAAAATGGAACATTGGACAAGTTCCATGATACCCGAGTTTACAGTACAAGCTGTGATGTTTAACATCAACACACGATGAACAACTGACAAATTGTGTACTAAGTCAATAACAAATATACTCTATCTTTCTAAATTTATCTGTAATTACAAACATGTTCAGGCTGGTTATGTGCATGACGTGGCCATGCAACTGGGACATTGCAAAGGACACGTGTCTTGTGTCCTTCAACATAAAGTAAAAGTCTGTAGTCATTTCTCTGAGGTATTTAGGGGAACCTTTTAGGTGGGGCAGAACCTTTGATTCAATGTTATTTATATAGTGGCAAATTATAACAGAGGTTATCTCAGCTGGTTTAGGCTGTACTCTTTATATTATTATTTACAGAGCCCCAACAGTTCACACCATGAGCAAGCACATGGAGACAGTGGCAAGGAAAAAGTTCTGCCGACATACTGTACCCAGTGTTCAAAGTGAACCAATGCATTGTTATACTGAAGGCCACTTCGACCTGACATGTGTGAGACACATATTGACTGTTGATTCAATTGACCTTGCAACTGTTTGGCATGATGTTTCCTGTCCACTCTGCAGTCAGCTAGTGAAAACTCCAGAGAAACAAAATCTGAACTTTCAAACTCCCCTCAGTGCTTACAAATTTAGTTTCGTCCAGTACGGTGTTGGCAGACTTTTCAGAATCTCACAAGGAAGATCAGCAATCAGTACTTGGATTTGATCTATCTTTTTGTTGTGTAATATGTATTTATCTACCACATTTCTGCCTGATCCGGGATGGATTCAAGTATTTTTCTGGTTCGTTTTCTGTTAAGTTCATTTCCTGCTCGGGAAGGGGACAGTCTTATGATCATGCCCTCATGAACACCCTAAGCTCAGGGTTGTTGGCCTCCATAAAAAAACTTTTGTGACTGAAAAAAGAGATTCATTCTAAATGTTTCTGCAATGAAATGCATCATTGTTCAATTCAATATACTAAAGAATTTCAACCTTTACATAACAACCTAACTTCTGGTATGACCGTTAGCTCATAGTAGCTGAAGGTGGTCTTAAGGTAGTATGTAAATGATGACTGAATTCACCCACTTTATTACTCTTGTCTACTTGTATCAGCATTACACTAGGAGTCTCTAGTGGCCAAACCCAGAAAGATCCACAGATGAACTTTCCAAAACTGCTGATTCGTATTTAAAAGCTTGGACCTGGACCCGTGCAGAACCCAGAAATGTTGGACTCGAGCTTGACTGTGAGACACACACACAGTCGACAATGCCACACTTTTTGATTAACACATTAATTCACAAGTTGTCAAAACAAAACTCTGGACCCAACTGACTATATATAACCCATACAGTTATGCCATACCCTTATTGACCCATACAGGTCCCGGGTCATCTGTCATGTCCCATGGTTTGGGTGCCACTCTTTATTGATTTAATTTTCAGAGTTCAAAGTTCACATTCACTCTCACTTCTATGAGCATTTTAGAGTCATCACTTTACATGCATGTCTTTGGACTTTTATTTCTTCCTTCTGTCTTTGTGCTGTGGAATATTAAATGAAAGCATGAAAAATATCCAAAAAGACACTTAAAAACCCCAAAAACCTCTCCGGCATCTCTGTTGCTGTGTGCTTCCACTCGTTGCGGTCGTGTCGATTCCCGCACTGATTAACTAGCTTATGGCTTCTCTGGCAAACTTTGGTTCCAGTGTGAGGTCACACCGACTGATCCTTCTTTGCTTTTATGTTCTGTCTTCAGAACAAACGTTCACTTTTGACACAGTAAGAAAGCTGTTGCGTCATGTAAGCTGTTTTGCTAAACTCACATGTCCACATGATTTTGACTATTTTCCCACATATTTGGAGGATTTACTTGTCATCTGAAGTCTGATGGGAGTATTTCCTGTTTTTCTTTTAGTTGTCTTTATAAGTAGCTACCATGTTGTATTCAGACAGAAGCATTATCAGCTCCTCCATCGCTCTTCCTTCTGCCCTGTGATGCCCAACACTTCTATCTGATTGGTTTCTGCCAGAAGTTCAGCATGATGAGCTTTGGGCACCAGAGCAAAATCTGTCATTTGTGTTCATGCAGGCAGTATCTGCTTCATACCCCTACAGATGTGATCAAAACCACTCCCCCTTCTGCAGCAGTCTTGTGGATCATTCAACACTATGCAGTGCTTGATCACCTTTGGTATTTTTTGGTGGCGTTTTTAGAAATGTTCCAGTCCTTATGTGTGAAGGTGGGGATACAAAAGTGTTTCTTAAAGGCTCCAGGAGAAAGCCTGATGCAGAAAGAATTGAGGCAAAACAATAAAAAAATGACTTACCTTGGTCGGTCTTTGGCTTACCTCATCGTCTTCATAAAATATCTAAGTAAAGAAAAAAAAGTGCAGGACATATAAATACATTCATAAATCTTCTTTTCTTCTAGTGGAAATAAAATACCCAATAATCCACATTTATGTGGTTATTGTATTACATTTTCTCCATTTGCACCTGTAGAGACCACCAAAAATTAGCATTAGATAATGCCTCATTTGCATATTTATGTATGGACATGAAAAAAAAACATTTTTGTGTATGTTGTCACATTGTCATGTGTGAGAGAAGAAGCGGATTTTGCTTACTCCTTGATAACATTTTAAACATTGACAAGACAAAAAGTGCTTTCAGTAGCATGCTCACAGTGATAATGATAACGGGCTGATCATTTATCATGTTCTGTAGTGTGCTAGCAGACATTTGACAATTAAACAGAGAACCCAGTAGATCGCGAGGTTCTTCCACTTCATCTTTTGGGAATTTTACTAAATTTACTAAATTTTTTTACTAAATTTAATGGCACTCCAGTCAATAGCAGTTGTGATATTTCTGTTGTGACCAAAGTATTGGACCAGCTGATTGTAGTCCTGCAGCCATGCTGTAATCAAACAAACCCTAATTTAATTTAGATGGGTTTTGTTTGTTTGTTTGTTTTTACCTGCAAATGAACAAATCTCAAGTCAACTGACTGTTTTATTTAAATTTGAATTTTATATTCTAACCTGGTATTTCTCCCCCTCTGGCACAGGACTTGTCTACACTAGAATATGCAATAGAGGAACCAGCTGCATCATCATATTCATCATCACTGTCACCATATACGGTAGATTCCGCCTGACATGGCCTCCTCCCCTGGCTTGGACCCTCACCCTTTACCAATGCTTCAGCTCCAGGAGGTGGGCTCCACTAAAGCCTCAGAGAGGCCAAGGTCCCCGGGACTCCTGCCCGCCGTGTACAGCCCTCCTCTGGGCATGGACAGCCACACCGTCTGCATCCCCTCTCCGTACACAGACAGTAGCCACGAATACAACCACAGCCATGGACCTCTGACCTTTTACAGCCCATCTGTGCTGACCTATAGCAGGCCACCCATCACCGACAGCCCATCATCTCTGTGCCCCTCCCTTAGCCCATCAGCCTTCTGGCCGTCCCACAACCACCCCACCATGCCCTCACTGACTCTGCACTGCCCTGAGCCTATTGTCTACAATGAACCTAGCCCACATGCACCCTGGCTTGAGTCCAAAGCCCATAGCATCAATGCCAACAGGTAGGTTTACTGACACTGACCCATGGACACCACAGTGGTAAATATGGACAGTTGTACACGTGTATTGTGATCAAAACTAGCAAGTCATCAACTTTGCTAACAACCAAACATCAAGCAAGCTCACCAACATAAGACATAGTAAATTGCCATTAGTTCTGTATATAGAAGCTGCTGAGCCACTCGCCTGACTTCAGTTCCGGCATGACACCAGCACAGCTCACTGTTCCCCACTGTCCTCAACCTGTAAAGATCCTCCTTGTGGTGGTCCAAAGCCACTGTGCTACTAGCGTAAACACCAGGCCCAGGCAGTATGACTAATGCTGCATTCACTTGGATTCAGGCAGGGAGGTAGTTTTGGTCTGATTATCCGTTATCTGAATCTCTGTTGACCTCCTTATAAACACTGGCCATCACCCCCAGAGGAGAAATCGTCATGATGATGATAGCTGATGGGTTCCAAGACTATCTTCAAAAACTTCAAAAAGGCCATGATTGCTCTCCCACAAATTCACAAGAACCTGTGGGGACCATGTTAAACACTTCAACTAAGATGACTGGATAAAATCGATTGGCAAATCCAGTGAAATCAGCTGAGAGGTGCAACAAATAGATTGATGGCTATGTTTGCTTCAGCTGTTAAAAGCTTCATTAAAAAGTTCACTTTTACACACTCATTCTGGTGGATGGACTTATTCTCACTAGATCACTTGATTTAGGATTTAT